>SZWC01014408.1:34723-74875 GCA_023375785.1 Penium margaritaceum
CCCCCCCCCCCCCCCCAACCTTCGGTCGAGGCCCGCTACTGTAAGCCCCGCATGGCCGCTTAGGCAAGACGCCAGTGGAATGGACGGTGGCGGGTGGCCATCCGAAAGAACGTGGCGGATGGCCATCATCCGTGGGACAGCGGATCGCACCGGCTGGTTCCTAGCCATCCGCAACGGAGCTGGCAACTTGCTCATACCTGGCGCTGCTACAGGCTACCAGCTTGACTACTGTCGGCGACAACACGGCAGCACTCGCCCACAAGGAGGTCATTTCCCGTGAAGTCGCGAATCACCGCACGAGGTAGTCGACGAAAAGACCGAAGGCCATCTGCGAAAATAAGGGACTCGTTAAGCAGACACCAAAAGTGCGCCAGGATTGGCCCGCCGAAGGAATGAGCGGACTACGTGCTGAACTAGCGCAATATCTTAGTTTCTTTCGGGAGCAAACTTGTCCGAGGCAACGACCTGACCAGTCGCCACCACATACCCTAACGATGTATACATTTGAGTGCGCCTAATCTGAAAAGCTATCTCTCGACAATGAGAAGGCTTCACATGATCATGGGATTGATATTCCAGAAAATTACGTCAGCACTAAACTCCTACCCAACGTAAATGTGTGACAAGGCCTCCCAAACTGTGGGCCTTCGAAAGGCGTTGTTTTTTTACAACGAGAAATGCATGAATAATCTTTAAAGTTTTCTTATGCGTCTTATAAACATCGTTAAATCATAAAATAAACAACATTTTTTCTTAAACTCTCACTTCGAGCGCTACCAAGAAACCATAACCAAACGGTTACGAATTCTTAAAGAACTGAATGGCCAGAATTGCTCACGGATGAATATTACCCTACATAATTTGATTTTAGCTTATGAATTCAACAAAATTAATCATTTTTTAGCTTCCGATGGATCGGGAAGCAGACAAGCTCGGAACCTAGTCAGCTTTCTGCGACCCATCACCTCACATGAGGGCAGGACCAACAGCATGATTATCTGATCTTCTTATCCCTTTTTTTTTTTCCCCCCTCAAAAACAGATAAGTGCTTTGAGGTATAAAGAGATCCACGCTATTGCTAAGCCAAGCGGAGCGTATCTGGTTCAGATGGATGAGGTGCGAGAAAAATGATGCAATGATTCAGGGGAAATGGAACATTTGTATTAGGCAGTAAGTGTACTTTGATGAAAAGTGTCAAGTGATTCCAGCACAAACAAAGAATCCCGAAGATGACAATGAGGCACATATCCGGTCCTCGCTACTCGAGCCAAGCTACGCATGCGAGTTTGTGCCATAGATGGTTACTTCAAGAAGATCAACCGAGAAATCTGGGGGCTTTGATAACATCGAGGCGCATTTTTGTACAAGTATAGCACCGTTGAGAAGTCGACCGCACGATATCGAAACGTCCGTGTAATTTGCGAATTCTCTGTTGTCCTTTCTGAAAGTGGTCGGAGTTGTCAAAAACTTCTGAAGGAAGTGACGACTTGCGGATTTTAGGGCATCGTGTGCGTCGGGGACGTAACACTTCCTCCCCCGGACATTTCGTGACATTCCGGTGCGTTAGTAGACAGAGGGCGGTGACGACGAAAGCAGTCGTCGATCAGATGATGGACGTCTTGGAGTTTGTCATAAGGCTCCCAATTGTTGTGCATGGCATTGTGGCCGTGCCACTTCTCCAGATACTCAGCCGTTTTTCCACAACGTCCATGCCCAATGATGTCTTCAATCACATTCTTTGTATACCCATCCACTAGTATGGTACAAGTGGTGGAGATATAGCGGCTTTGCCGGAGAAGCTCGTTTTGGGGTCCCAATAGTACTTAAGTTTGCTGGTGTGGAAGACGGGTTGGATCCTTATGTTGTCAGGTAGGGAAAGTTGAGGGACAACACGGGTTTGAATGTGCTTGATCTCAAACGACCCCAACCATTGAAGTTTGAGCTTTGCAAAGTCCTCTCCTTCAAGTTTCATGTTTCATAAACAAAGGAGGACGCTATCACTGCAATGTCAGTCGGCCGCTCGATTCATACCTGCTTGAGTATTTGCGAGATTCAATTGTGTTCCCTCCCAAATGCTTGCAAAATCTGTGCGGTGAATGTTGACCACGTGGATGTTGCTTTGACTCTTTAAATCCAGTCAGTGTGGCAGGAAGTTTGTCATACACCACTTCGAGAGAAAATTTCCTTGTTGCGATGAATGTGGTGGAGTTATGTGCGAGTTTGGCTGCCGGCAATTCAGCCGTCCAATCCGTGTCCTGCGGCTCACTTAAGATGCGGATGGGTTGTTCGAGCGTCATATTGGTCTGTTCGGCTTGCCCATCGGTCTCGGGATGGAATGCCGTTGAAAGCTGGATTCAACTGCCATAATGCGTCATCAATTTGCCCCAAAAATGACTAGTGAAGCAGCTGTCTCTGTCATGGATATTGGTTCGTAGTAAGCCATGTAGCCGTACGATCCGGCTCAAGAACAACCGCACTGTTCCTTCTACGGTAGTGGTGGTTGTCATTGGGATGAAGTGCGACGTTTTTCAAGGCATGTCCACCATGACAAGGATGACGTCATTCCCCTTGGGATTGACGGGCAGTCTCATGACAAAGTCCATGGTGATGTCGTCGAATGACTTCCTCGGAACAAGTAGGGGTTGTAGTAGACAAGGTGGTCGTGTGCGATGAGATAGTTCTGTTAGATATGTGCCTCACATCTACAAAATTTTGATACATCGGTCTGCATCTTGTCCCACCACAAGTTTTTTGCTTGCTTCTTGAGCGTGTTGTCCTTGCCAAAATGCCCACCTAGGTTGGTGTCGTGGCATTTCTCCAATAGCATCTGCATAGTTCCTCCTTCGGTGGAAGGATGACTTTGCGGGTGAATCGTTGTCACTAGGAAGGGTCATCGAGCCAATACTTGGTTTTGTCGTAACCCCCGAACTCGTCGTATCCCTTTGCAAAGAGTCTGACGTTGTACAGGTAATGTTCAACAAGCAACCTGTTCACCCTGGCCATTAAATGAAGTCGCCAGCTTTGATCATCCGCCGAATTAGTTTTTTAGGCTGGTTCTCGATGTCGTATTCAAAGTTGGACTCAAGGAACTCCATCCATTGAGTTAGTCGATGCCTCTAATTTGGCCGGATCTTGAAATATTTTAATGCGTGATGGTTGGTGCAAAAACCACCGCCGTCATTCTATGTAGCACTGCCATACATTGAACGCATGCACGTCTGCGATCATTTATTTCTCATGCATCACATAGTTGAGTTCTGTCCTGCTTAGTTTTATAGACATGTATGCGACCGGTTGTTCTCCACCGCCGTTGTCTGGGAGGGGAACGACTTTGATGGCTCGATGGGATGCTTTGGTGACCACAATGCAGCCCATCGTTGGATCTACCAATCGTAAGGTTGGAGTCGAGGTAAAAGCATTTCTTAAAGAGTTGAACGTTTATTGATCAATGTCCCCTAATTCCACGCAGTAGACTTTTGAGTGATATCGGAGAGAGGCGTTGACACTCGACCGTTTTCTTTCTCGAATCGACAGTAGTAGTTGGAGAAGCCTAAAAACACCTAGATGTCTCAAACATTTGTAAATGTCGTCCACCTTTTTGGGGTCCGTGGTGATTCATCCGCCGCCAATGGTGTGGCCCACAAACTCAATCAAATGGCGACCAAAGTCGCATGTAAAGAGCCGGTCAACCACCATAAGCGCTCCATCAAATATTTCCGATGTAGCAGGCAAACCCATTACTTAGGGAATGGAAAAAACCCTTTGACGATGTATTATACGGGAGTGTAGGTTGTAAGGGACACAATTTGATAGGCGACACTGAGAACGGTGGAGAGATGGCAAAGATTTGGGTGAAAGAGTAAGAAGTTGGTTAGAGAATGAGCGAGAGGGAGGGATATCCCCTCCACCCTAGGTCCTACAAGCATGTGTACAACCTATGGAAATGCAATGGCTAGACTATAGGAAAACATGCACCACCTTTCTAGAAGCAAATAGATGAATCTTGGAAACACTTCGGTTCACTCGGGTGGCCAAATGATGAACCAAAGGAAGTAAAAAAAGCATAAAACACAGTGTCTATATGATTGAGCTAACAAGGATTGAAAGTAATGTTGCAGAGACAGTGAATCATGACAATTCGCCGTGGACACATAAGGATGTGTAGGACGAAACCGAGACCGTCAAAGTAAGTGTTGACCACTGTAGCCTGCCTTTATGTGAATGGTGTAAAGTCTAGAGGTCACCAAGACTGACATAACAACACCCTCCATGACCCATAGACTCCAGACACCAAAAACACGCATAGGACACAGGCACACGACAACAAGCCACAAGCAACCACAAGGAGCTACAACAATAATAGACCAAAAACCACGGAGACAGTTCTAGGGTGAGAGAACAAAAGGAAACAAACACACACCACCAGGGTCGGCATGGAGGGCCTGGAGACCAACAGCATGTACAGCCACCTTAAACTTCCCCCCACAGAGCGCCTTGTTGAGAAAGCAAGCATGCTACTGATGAGTGTCAACGCCAATCAGCCGTACATCATGACACACAATGCGTTCATGGAACAAGAAAAGTTTGATGATGATGTGTTTTGTGCAAGTGTGATGCAAGCCACCATAGTAAGCAATGCGGCACGTGATTTCATTGTCGCAAGGTGGCATGATGTAATTTGGGCGCAGTGTGCTAGCCTCAACCGGATGGTGTAGGCACCAACCGGCAACAACGATGACCGGGATGCCGGTGCACACCTCCCTGGGTTTGAGGAAGCATATGATCATCTTAGGGGAGCACGGGAACACGTGATGTCCTGTATATTCCAATTCCACAGCCAGAATGTACATACAAGAAAGCCTCAAACCGTGACCAATACCGCTAGCATTGTCCGACAAACACCATCCCCCTTCCCCCCCTTAGAAGCAAGCCGTCTCTGTTCGCTCTTGGTACTCTCGGAGGTTTGCATTTACCTCGTCAATGTTGAAGTTGCAGTCAGGCTCTCATGAGTTGTGGGTCGCATTGTATCTCTTCCACTTGACCAGGTACTCTCATGCGTGGCCAAGACGACTATGGTCAAGGATGGCCTCCACCTCAAACTCTTGATCACCCTTGCAAACCTGAAGATTGCACCAACAACCCCTCTCTCTTCCAATGGCAAGCGCAAACACGTCCAGAAGTTGTAGATGTGATTAAAAAAGTTTTGCATGACGCCCACGCAGCTGGACATGCACTCAACTCGAAAACCATCCGCCGAGAAGTGCACAACGTCATCGCCGCCCACGAACCAGGTGTCCTCGAACAGTTGTGGTCACACGCTTTTAGACGTCCATGGGTCCGGAAGTTTGAGAGGAGGGAGTTGGGGTGGTCATGGCGTTGTGGCACGGCCGAGGTTTTGTAGCCTTGTACTGTAGTGAATAAACTAGTTTTTCTTAGTAATCACCACTTTCCATCACTTTCCACATTGTCATGCTATTGCTTCGCTCTGACTAATGATGGATGGAACATGGAAAATGTGGTTTCTTTGCAACATGTCCGATCTTTGATTTCGTTCAATCGCTCTCCATGTGCACCTTGATTTTGATGTTGAACGAGGGGTGAATAACTAGTTATTTTCTGTCCGTCACACAAGATCGAGAGAATAAAATAAATTTTAACTCAAAAAGAATTATTTCAGGGTTTACTTAAGCAATTCGTTTAAAAGGAATTCGTTCAAGCAAAACGGGCAAAAAAACAGATATATACGAAATCAAAGATCAGTAGGGTAACTGGGCCAAGGTGCGCTTTGGTCTTGTTGGGTCTTCCAAGGATCGAGCCTTGGTCCTTGGGGATGAAGTCCTCTTGCCTGTTTTCCCCTCGGCCGGTCAAACCTTTGGCAGGGCGTAACTTCCTCAATTTGTGATGGATTGACCCCGTTCTTGGGTTGATCGTACACGTTTTTTTCCATATCCATAGCTAGATCGCACATTCAAGGAATTCTCAAGCCATGATTGGTGCCGCTAGCAATGTCCACTTAACACGTGATGTAGTGCGTGGGCTAGTGCAGCTATTGCATCAGACGGCATAACCAAATTCTTTAACGAACACCAACATCTAGAGCAACATACTTGGCCTAATTCGAGTTTAGCACAATCCAAACTTGCTTCTTCTCTTCCAAGAAACCCTGGTACCTCTTATGAGGAGTTTATATCCCAGCAGGCTACGCGTATCGTAATCACGGGCCCAGGAATTGTTTGTGTACCCATCATCGATGACAGAGGGCTATGTGCAAAAGCACAAACCCAGATACGGTGAGGACAGAATGTAACGGATGACACACAATTTTTCCTTGAGATGGAGGTGACCTAGATACTGGGAGAACTGGGACAAGAAGTTGATAGAAAACATAGCGCTAGTACGCGTGGTAGTACCAATGATCATCAAAGACCCAAAAACCTGGAGGCAAATCAATACGTCCACCAGCTCCACCAAGCGCGCAATGTCAGAGGTCTTTAGGAGCCTCCAAATAGAAAGTTTCATAGGAATAAATGCACGGGGAATGACTGCCAAAAGGCCGGCAAACCACTATCCAAGAATGCGAATGTACCCAACCTGGTGCACAGTGAGCTTGTGACGTTGAGGGTCACGCTCAATCTCCATGCCCAAGAAGATGTCGGCAGGTTCAAGATCCTTCATCTTGTATGCAAAATGGAGGAGTTCCTTAACATCACGAACAGCCTGGGAATCGGACGAGGCGATCCAGAGATTCAGCACATAGACCAGGATGGCAATGAAGGGTGCCGCAAGGTCACTCATAGAAATGGCAGGGTCAACTGGAGTGAAATGGTAGCCACCATACTCAAGGGTGGCCAAAATGTCGAGGTTCTAGCAATGCAAAGACTATTTTAACCCGTACAAGGCCTTGCAAAGGGGCCACATGCGGCCAGTGCCATTTTCAAACCTATGCGGCTGAGCCTTCTAAATCTTGCCGTTGAGGCAACCGTGCAAGTATGCATTATTGATGTCAGTTTGAGGTAGCTTCCAGTCATGTTGGGTCACGTGGTTCGGCAATGCTTTAGCAGTGGTGTACTTCCTAACAGGGAACAAAAGTGGTATAAAATTCCACAGCAGGCACTTGAGAGAATCCCTTGGCCTTCAAACGAGCCTTGTAGCACTTAATTACTTCGTCCGGCTTGCACGTGACAATGTCGGCCGTTGTACACCCATGATGTAGCTATGGCCTTGCGACCTCATGGGCGATCAACCATGCTATCTGATGGCATTTAGCTCTTTGCACATGGCCTACTCCCATAGGGTTGCATCAAGACTAAAGTGTTCCTGGCAGACTGTGGATGTGGAAGTTTTGTGGTATCCCAAGAGCTTAGTGCAATGGAAGCAGAGGTGGGGAATGTGACAAGACCAGAATCAGTGGCCGAAGTAGCAAGGAACAAATCATCCATATTGAGAGAGTAGGAAACTGAAAATTCCCCCTAGATAACAGCGGTAGACATACCAAGTGCATCCAGACAAGTGTCAGGAGCAGCCGGTACAAGACGTGGAAGAGAAGGACTGGCAGGTTGTGACAGGCTAGGGCGATTGACGGAGGGGGCTGCATGGGAACTTAACTAGAAAGGCTGGAGACGGCCACTAGGAGGCCGACTAAAAGGAGAGGAGAATCAGACAAGGGCAAGTGTGTGACGGGGTCCGTAGCCAAGGGAATTCGTACTGAATTAGTCGATGGTAGGGATATGACTGGTGGTGAGAGTGGCAAGGACCCATGTGACAATTATAGTGAAGATGGAGGTCATGGCGTACACGTGACAGCAAGTAATGCGACAATATGTGACGCAACATGAGATGATGTGGTAGGCAATGAGAGAGATGCTGTTGAGGACGTAATGCCAATAATCACCCAGGAAAAGAAAGTGAAGCATGTATAGTAGGAAGTGAGGGAAGAGCAACTGGAGTGGGTGCGAATGCAGGCAATGATGCACGTCCAGTTACAGAAGTCAGAGGAGATGGAACATAAGTGGGATGTATAAACAGAGAGAAGACACAGCCCTCGAGCCATCTGGTCCATTAGAATCCTTCAACACAAGAGTCAGGTGCAAGACAAGAGACGTGGAGAAAAATGCCGTGTCTAAACTTGATATGAAAGAAAGAGTGTCTTGATTCGATAACATGTTCACGATCAGCATCCCAGAAGTGCCATGCCTTGGAATGTGGAGAGATTCCAAGGAAGAGATAAATGTTACCGCAACGAGAGAGCTAAACATCACATTTGTCCTCAAGGAGCCGGACGCATGCAATGCTCCCCTATACATGAGCAAGATGCAGGTTGGCGCAACAACTATACTAGTACTCATAGGGTATTCCGCGGTGTAGACGTGGACCATGAGGAACCCAGTTACATACCCAAATCATGCACTCCATGGCCTCATAAGTAAAAGCTTCAGCGAGACAAGATTTGACTACAATAGTGCGGACACCGGCAGCTTGGGTGCGGTTCAAGCATTTTGAGACACCGTTTTGGTGTGTGGTGTATGCAGCAGATGACTCAAAGTTAACACCAAGTGACGTAAGAAAGCAAAATCCTGGGTTGATGAATTCACCACTACGCCTGGAGTGAAATACCTAGAGCTTGTGCTAACAGACATGCTTTGCTTGGACAAGCCAATATTCAATCATAGGCCCAACCTCACTCTTCATTCGGAGTGGGAAAATCCAGCGTGAAATAGAGTAGTCATTAGCGAGACAGAGGACAAAACAAACACCATTGACAAATTCAACTGAAAATGGTCCCATCACGTCAAAATGGACAAGAGCGAGTTGCTCCTAGGTGAAAGAATCAGACACAAGAAATGGAGCACGATGCATCTTGCCTTGTGCGCAGTCCAAGCAATCAGTAGTGTGGGGTACAGAGAAGGTTGCGGTATCTAAACCAATAACATTGTCAGCTTGAAATCACCAACAAAACTGATTATGACTTGAGGCTTCCTTGAATGTGTAATTAGATTCTTCTTGTGGATTCCAAACCAGTGAATTTAGAATGTACAAGAAAAACCGTGCAAGATTGGGATGAGAATGAGGTTGATCCATCATGAATTTAGAAAGGTCTATCCGGCCAACGCTTGGATCGGTCATGGGGAAAGCAGGTGATGGGAATTCATCTCCGAGGACCAGGGCTCAACCCTTGAAAGAACAAAGGAGGCTGAAGCGTGCCTTGGGACATAGTTATTCAACGAATCAAGGATCATTGATGACCAAGATTGCTTTGCATTGGCGCCCCGATGTGTTGTTAGCGGAAGGGGCGCTTCAAGCGACCATCACCACCGCTAGTGGTGCTGGAAGAGGTAGATTGCCGTGAATCACAGAAATGGCCTTATCTCAACCATTCCTCCAAGGAATGATGCCATTCTTGGTGCATTAGAAAAGTGAAAACATGCGTTATGTAATGTTAAGGTAATAATGCTTGAACCTTATCACGTACGCAGCCGCGTATGACTAGGCTACCTTGGATTGCCTAGGATGTGTTACAATGTACAAAGATTCTTGTGTGTTGGCACATTAATAACAAGTATAGTTTACTCCGACTCTGCCACATGTATTTGCGTGCTCTCCCAAGATGAGTTTATACGTCCACAGATATTGGACGATGTGCACCAGCCTCCCCTCGGTCGTTGTTGCCGTTGGTTGGTGCTTGTACCTTCCAATTGAGGCTAGTACACCACGCCCGGCTTACACTTGTTATCAGAGCTACCATTAGCTGAGGGGTATAAGCATCTAACTTGTACCCTCTCCTGGTCAGCATAGACTGGCAAGCATTATCTAGACAACGCGGTTATTGGAAGACACGTTCAGAAAAAAGTTGCTTTAGACACAAAGAAGACTTAATCTGAAAAGTTTTTGTTGGCCGTGGTGTTTATCGCACAAGGCTAAGTAGCAATAGATGTAGAGTTGCAGAAGTTTCTTCTTAGTATGCAGGCCAAGATAGATCTTTTGGAGAACACGTTTACCTCAATGAGGACGCACGAAACGTCCAGTGCCAACAACCGTAATGGTTACCACCGTGATCGGAGTTGCAATGGGCAACTTGAGCACGCCAAAGCCGGAATCATTGGACCCGTCAAAGAAGGATGGACCAGCTTCTCACGCATAAATACTTGGACTGGAGCTGTTCTTTACCGCCATCATCGTGGATGCCTTGTGGCACAATGTGCATTGTGACTATGCCGTGACCCTATTGAGAGGGGCATCGTTAGATTAGTGGGCCGATGTGATGTGGTCCAATCCATGTGGCAATGGAGTAGTGATGGTCGTTGGAACCGCGGCCACAGCCGGAGTCTCAATCCCATTAGCTCTAATATGCAGTACTAGAAATCCTACCCTGCCATGGACAACATTGTTCAAGGCGTTCACGGAGCTGTTCATCAAGCGCTTCACCATGGACATTGTGAGGAACAACGCACGCGCCAAGCTGCAACAACTTCACTAAACTGGTATCGTCACTAATTACGCGCACATGTTTCGTGAGATTGTTGCCAATTGTGGCTTTGACTCAAGAGCTGTGCTTCCACTATAGCTCTAGCGTAAAGGAAAATGCCCACACTATGACAAAGATGCAGAACCTCAACAACAACCTGCCGGGGTTTATCACAGTAGGAGAGCGGTACGACTCGTGCATGCAACAGGCTCATACCAACCAGCCACAAATCTTCTGGTGGTGGTTACGACAAGCGGGCCACAGGTGAGAACATGCGCATGAACATCAAAGTACTACGATAGCATAACTACTTGTTGCTATGTGGCAAGCCTGGCCACATTGCGCGTGATTGTTGGATTTCTAAGAAGAGCAACAACAATGATAAGCAGTAAGAGAAGGGGAAGCAAGGCACGAAGAAAGTCAAGTAGGCAACAAAGTAGTCAATAAACGAGAAAAAATGAGAGTAGATGACATTGCTCGTGTCTCCTCTCAGCCTGAAGTGCCACATGACACATGCACTAGAATGCCTGAGCCATAAAGGGTGTTTCTAAGGTCAAGGCATGAGATGTGCGGTACGAGGAAGAGTAACCTACACTTCTCTTGGAGGCGAGACTGAAAGGCGTCAAAGGGAAGTTGGAAAGTTTGCTAGAGTGTACTTGTAAGTGGAGCCTTGTCATCACTAGCAAGAAGCAGATTGCTAATCAAGTAAAGGGCATGATGGAAGTGGGGCATTTGGTACGTCCTCACTCCATTTGTATGAGAAAGCTTTACATAACATCAGTGTACCAGGTGTACCCAATAAAGGATGTGAATTCCTCCACAAGTATAACCCCACCATCAATTGAGAGGCATGCACTGTCTTGCAAGGAGGAGCCAATGTCATTGATGTTAAATTGGGTGCAGCTCAACCGTGTGATTTAGAAAGGGAGCAAAAATGATTGGAATTTGTATGAGACGTTGAGGATAATTTTGAAAAACCAGAGGACCTGGCGCCTGTAGTGGCACGTGAAAGATAATCGTGAGGAGCCAAGGGCCCAAGGCAAGTTTCTTGAGGTGTCCCAATGGCGTCAAAAGACATGTAAGGAGTTTGAGGACGCATTCCCCGACACCCTCTTAGCGGGCCTACAACTGAAGTTGGACATGGACCATTCCATCGACCTCCAAACTGTAGCCAACCTGCCTATTTATGCAACACGCCACATGAGCAACGAACAAGTACAAGAGCTCCAGAAGCAGCTAACTGAGATGACACAGTGGAGATTCATCCATACCTCCTTGTTAGTAGCGGAGGGCCGGTTCTTCCCTCCCTCCTCGCTAAAGCGAGGGGTGGTTATGCACCACCACTCGCGTCAGCGAGGACTGGCCAACGGCTAGCACTCCGCTGGCCACCGTCCAGCTGGCTGCCGGCCGGCTGGGCAACCGGCGGCCGGCCAAGTGACCGGCCGGCCACCAGCCAGCCAGCCGCCAACCGCCGATCGTGGCCTCAGCCCGATCGGTGGCTAAGGGGTCACGAGGGCTTCGAGGGCAAGGTCTCCTGGCCTTGTGCTCTTGCCCCCGTTCGCCCTCCTTGCAAGCGAGTGAGCGAGGACGAGGGAGGGGGACGAGGGACGATAGACAAGACAGGCAAGAGAGCCCTTGCCCGAGATCGTCAGCGTGCCTTGCACACGACGATTTCACGACTGAACGTAAAAAACGTATGTTGAAGTTCGTTTGTGACAAACTTCAACATAATGTAACGGAGTAACTCGTGCAAACGCATGAGTTGAGGTAAAACCTCCCGGTTTGGGTCCCAAAACCGGGGGTAAGGTTAAAAACAGAAATGGGCCTTCGAAGACTCCATAGATTCGAGTCTCCCTGCTCTGGGTCGTTGATGACGATTGCCCCTCGGTCCTGTAAAGGGGGTAAACGACGATTTTAGTGTAGGAGCTGGAGGTTCCGGCCCGTTATAGTGTTATCAGAGCCAGACAACCCTCGCGACTGAGGGTTCGACGGAAATGGCGACTATAACATGTATAAAATACTGTTGGCAGCTACAATCAACAACAGCAACGCCAAAAGGGACTACGGCATGTACAGTTCACGGAATTAAGCACTGTAAAGTACGTTGGAGAGCTAGAAAAGAGCTCTGCCTGGTGGAACCTCTTTCCTCCAGTCCCTACTCAATTCGAGGGGGTGTAGGAGGATTTTTGTGAGATGGGGTGGGGTGTTTCAAATCCCAAAAACCAAAAAATATTCCCCATCTTCAAGGCTCTTTCAAAGCCCCTTCAACAAAAACTTGGGATAGTGCCCTTTCCCAACACGGCAGACTCTCGCGGCCTGAAAAAGAAAGAAAAAGGAGAAAGGCGCCACTTTGGAAGTTTTTGGATGCTGCCACATTGCGTGGAGCACAAGGAAGGCCCCTCCAAGGGGGCGCAAGGCGCTCCAAGAAGCCGCAAGTAGAGGCCAAGGAAGACCAGAAGACAAGAAGACAAGAAGACACAAGATTAGCGAGGAGGGCATGTATTGGACCGTAAACGTTTAGTTGGAGTTGACCCCTCACCTCCCCCACACCTTGTTGAGCGGTGCTCAAACTGTGATAGCTTTTTAATCTTGTACTTACTTGTTTCTCTAAGGATTTCTCAGTTTTCCTAGTGCCATGAGTCACGGCTTAGGGTTTTGCCTCAAATTCACGTTCTTGTGTTGGACCATGGTGGACTAGAAAATTTGTACCTTTCTACCACGTGGTTGAGCCGACCATGGCGGCTTAGGAAAGTATAAATCAGATTTATAGTTGCCTCACCCATCGTGAGAGCAATGAGACTTCAGGGGAAAAACCTCCTCGAACAGGTAGGGTAATTCTCATAACGGTGTTCACGTGCTAGTTGCACCGGTGACGACATGGCAAGTGCCGAACCGTCGAAGACCAACAAGGGCAAGGTGGTGAAAACCTCACCACACGCCCTTGGCGGACTCCAAATTTTGGGAGCCATTGCCACAAGCGCAATTGCCAAATCAAAGGCAACCGTACCGCCAAAGGCAACCAGCACCAATCTTGGCAACACCGAGAAGCATACGGAAGCCGGAAAAGTGCTCGACGAGCATGTTGACACGCACGTGGGCGAATCCCGCAGGACGGACAAAGCGCTCAAGAAAGACTACCCGGGCGTGGACCCCGACAAATAACACGATGCCCACAGTGGCAAATACGACAAGGATCGCAATCATCGCGATCACCGTGTGGTAAAATCGAGCCGATCGCTTGAGAAGGGCAAGATGCTCGCCGCATTGCAACAAGCTACCGACAGCAACAAGGCTGCTGAGAGCAGCAAAGGCGCTGAAAGTAGCCACGCAGGATGTTCTCACGAGAACAAGCTAGATGACGTCACCGGAAAGGTAATGTTCGATGACCGCAGCATGCTTGCTGAGTTGGTTGCCGATGCGGCAGGCCGACTCAAGATCACCACCGACGGTGGAGGTGCGGTACCACTCGGAGGAGTGGGGGCGTACCCCCTTTCCTACGATCTAGCCACAATGGGGTAGACCACACCCCACTCAAGCGTCGTCATTGACGACAACCTCCTCCAGAAGGTGGGACTCCATGGAGGCGTGTACGCAAACCAAACCCTCCTGCAATGGGCAAAGGTGCACAGATAACGCGAGGCCCTGGAGGCTATCACCGATGCTCTCACGAGATCAGAGCTGAAGTTTACATTCGCCAACTTGTTGGCCCACGTCGGGCAAAGCATCACGGACCTTGAGCGTGACCGCCAGCTACATCGCCTGGTCGCTCATGAGGCAAGCTGCCAATGCGATGACCTGGACAAAGCATTACACAGTGTGATCGAGGTGCGGATGCAACAGCAATCGCACCACGTCACAAGTGCTGATGCCATTGCCGGTGGTAGCGACGACTTGCCTACCTCGACGACTTCGGTGCCAGTCATGAACACATCCTTCCTCCACAATGTGGAGATCTTTCAGAAGGACGTGAGGTTGACCGATTGGCTGAATTGCATGGCGCATGTTCTACGTATCCACGAGGCTCCACTTAGTTAGTGGGGCAACGTTGCCACGACGCGGGTTGAAGACAAGCTCTTCAAGTATGTGGTCAAGGATTTGGATGGACAACGGCCGTACCTCAAGTGGTAGTCCATGCCGTGGGAGGCTTTCTACACGATCATGCATGAGAAGTGCACCTAGCATGAGGAGGTGCAACAAGCATTCCACAAGATCAAGGACTGTAGGCAGCTGGGTAGCTTGATCAAAGCCTACCTCAGTGAGTTCACCACAGTCGTGGAGGAAGCCAAAATCTTCACCGAGGGCAATGGGACTTAGACCTTCAAGTACCCAGAGTGCATGCTATTGAAGTACTTATGTTGCGGTCTTGCTAGCAAGAAGTTGAAGGACAAGACCACCACAACGACAACCGGCCAGGCGTGGACAAGCTGGAGGGCGGTGCGGGACTACACGAGTGAAGTGTATTCGGCAAACCCAGAGCACTTCTCAGATGTACGGCCAAATGCGCGTGCAGAGCAAGGTCGTGACATGCCCATGGACGTTGTGGGGGCTGGAGGAGCAGCTGGGCAGTGAGGTGGGGCCAAGGGCAAGCAACCCGCAAACCCTCAAGTCAAGAAGACTGGCGGGGACAAGACCCCAAGCCACAAGCGTAGCCGCAACAATGGCGAGCTGCAAGTGGCACATGAGCGTCGCAACACAGCCTTTCTCTATTGACTCTGCCACAATTGCATGCAGCCGGGCCACTTCAAGGCTCAGTGTCCTAAGGGTGCTAGTGGTGGACAAGAAGCCGCGGTCTTAGCTGTAGCAGCAGCACCTTCTGCGGATGTTGCAACATGAGGCCGTGCACAAGGCCATGGACAGGGCCGCGATCGCGGCAATGGACTAGGCTATGGAAATGGACAAGGTCGTGGCGCAGGTTTTCTCCACCCCCAAGTGACGGTAGTTGGGACCACTCAGGGGTAAAAGTAGACCGTGAGTGTGGATTTATGTTTTCATATGAGGATGTAAAACAATTTGAATCTTTGAAAAGTTCAAACTTCTCAATTGTTCTCCCCCTTTGTTGAACCTCATTCTACGCTTGCTGATCGACATTGTCCTCGAAATCTTTCATCACCGGACGAGATGCATGACCGAACCTTCTTAATGGTGGCAACACCAATCACTGCACATGAACTATCAGATATGGTGATTGAAGCAAACACCCTGAAAGCAATGAGCTCAATCACGTTTGCGGCACCCTTAGACGACGATTTCGACTCATTCAGATTTAAGGACCGGAAGGTGCTAGCAAAGTTTACACGTTGCCACAAGATATGGACTCAATTGGATGAATCATGGGATCTGCGGCTCATGCCGTACCGTTTCTGTGTTTATCACAAACTCGACTTGCCGTCGTCGAGCCTGTTCATTCGGAAGAGTGGAGGTGCAGTTCAAAGGACACCTAGCCGGTGCTACCGTGAATGCATTTGCTGACACTAAAGGAGATGACTCCTTTGTTAGCCTTGGCATTACCTAACAAGTTGGCCTGGAGCATGAGCCATCAAATGGGGCAGTTGTTGTTGTCACCGTACGGTTGTTGGTGACAACCGTACGGTACTTGTGACCGGTACCTGTAAAGCAGAAATTTGTATTCAAGGATACACACAGCGTGTCACATTGAAGGTACTCAACCTTCTTGACCCGTTGGTGGTAGGAGATCCCTGGCTCCTTGAAAACAAGGCTCTGATGTGTTATGCATCAAAGCGTTTGATCCTCCAAAAAGGACAATGCCGCTTTATGTCGATCATGAGTATAAAATTATCACCAACTCGACTCAAAGTCTATGCCAGCATGTCTGTAATGTAGGTCAAG
This sequence comes from Penium margaritaceum, assembly GCA_023375785.1. NCBI lineage: Eukaryota > Viridiplantae > Streptophyta > Zygnematophyceae > Desmidiales > Peniaceae > Penium > Penium margaritaceum. The sequence goes on from SZWC01014408.1 coordinate 51,033, forward strand.
AGATGTATTCGACAAGGTTGTTGATACTTCTTGGCCCACCTGCAGAAAGTAGAGGACGACATGGAGGACGACACACCACAAGAGATCAAACCTCTATTGGTGGAGTTCTAACATGTATTCCAAGACCCACCAGTTGGGCTTCCGCCACAATGACACATGGGCCACAGGATCCCACTGTAACCGCATACGACTCCTTCGTTTAGACCCATGTGTCGCCTTAATCCAGCAAAAAGGCAAGATGCAAAATGCCAAATCAAAGAATACCTTACCAAAGGATGGCTCGAGCCAAGAAGCTTGCCGTATAGTGCACAGATCATTTTTTGAACAAAAAGGACACTAGATTAGGCATGTGCGTGGACTTCCGGGTGTTGAACAAGCTGACTGTGAAAAACCAGCTCCCCCTACCACGGATTGAGGACCTCTTTGACCAAATCCAAGGGGGAAAAGTGTATTCGTCCTTAGATTTGTCTCAATGGTACCATCAAATCCGCATCATGGAAGACAATGTGCCCAAAACTGTGTTTCGAATGCACATGGGACACTATCATTTCCAGGTGTTATGCTTTGGGCTAACAAATGCCCCGACAGCCTTCCAAAGAAAAATGAGCTGAATATTCTCCAAGCAACTCAGTCAGTTTACCTTGGTTTACCTGGACAACATCCTCCTTTTCTCCAAATCTATGAAATATAACATATAACATATACGCAAAGTCCTCGTGGTCCTTTGAGAATAGAAGTTCTACGCAAAAGTGAGCAAGTGCAAGTTTGCACAAGATGAGCTCGCATACATTGGATACATCGTCGGCAAGGACGGTATCAGTGTCAACCCATGAAAGACCCAAGCTGTGGGGGACTGGCCACGCCTAGAAAATTTTGGGCAGATTCGGTCTTTCCTTGGCCTTGCAAACTACTTTTGGCGGTTTATGCAAGGGAATTCGACCCTGGTAGTACCGCTAGCAAGGCTCACGTGAAAAGATGTACGTTGGGAATGGGCATGTGATTGCAGGAACGTCTTTCTCAAAGTCAAAGAGCTTCTATCCATCGCTCCCGTCTTAGCTCTTCTGGATCCATTGCAACGGTAGGAGGTCCGATGTGATGCGTCGGTAGTAGGACTTGGAGTTGTCCTCATGCAAAACTCTTACCCAGTTGCGTATGAGAGCCGGAAGCTCATCCCCATGGAAACGTGGTACATGATTGGGGATCAAGAGCTCCTTGCGGTATTACATGCTTTCAAGATGTGGCATTGCTACCTTGAGGGCCTGAAGGGGATGTGACGGTTGTGGCCGACCATAACCCAGTGGAGTTTTGCCGAACGCAACCAAACTTGTCAAGACGACAAGCGCATGGGAGCAAATACCCGAGCCGATTCTCGTTCACATGGGAATATTGGCCAGGACTCATCAATGTGGCCGATTCACTAAGCCGGTAGCTTGAGGAAGTTAATGCAACTACCAAGGGGAGTGGGTGTTTTATGGCCATTACAATAGCAATCCTACAAACACCAGATCCCCCTCCACCTCTGCGGCAACCACCCCGGGAGATTATCCACTATAACAGTTTTGTAAATAGGATCTGGATAGGATCCTGTGTGGATTTTTGGTTTCAAGACCCTCGAAACCAAGACAAGTACAGATTGATGGAAGGCGCAGTAATTGCTTGGCATAGAGAACATATTGTTATGCCAGACTAGAAAGACCTTTGAGGGAAGATTATCTCCCAGTTCCACGACCCGCTGGTTGCAAATCATGTGGGACCGTGAAAGACCGAATATGCATACTCAGACCACTATTGGTGGCGAGGATGGAGTGTTGATGTTCGGAAGTATTGCATAACATGCGACCCATGTCTTTGGAAATAAGGCTAGTAACAAGAAGCCTGTTGGACTCCTCCAACAGCTTTCCATGCCTCGGACTCCATCGGAGTGCGTCAGCATGGACTTCATTACTGGTCATCCGGACATGGCCCGTTGCCACGGTGCAATACTAGTGGTTGTGCATCTTCTGACAAAGATGACACACTTCATTCATACAACCACTGATATGAACGCAAAGGAGACCACTCGTCTCTTCTTTGAGGGTGTCGAAAGGTACCACGGCTTGCCGTTGCGCATTATCTCTGATTGAGATAAAAAAATATGCCAGTAGGTACTGGCAAAAGATGCACGAGTACTTTGGCAGCGAATCGCAAATGTCGACGGTGTTTCACCCTCAAACTGATGGACAAATGGAGCGCATGGACCGTACTCTAGAACAAAAGCTCCGCATGTACGTGGAGCCTTCCAAGTATGACTGGGATGAATTCCTAGGACCGGCAGAGTTTTTGGTGAATAACTCGGTGAACGAGTGTACACAATTCACACTGTTTGTGTTGAACAATGGTTGGCATCGAGTGGTACCCTCTTCATTGGTGAAGAGTGGGAGCATAGGAGGATAGGTTCCTTCTGCTCAAGCCTTTGCCGAGTGCATATACTCCTTGTTACAAGAGGCAAAGGGTCACATTTAAGCTGCTCGACAACGACAAAAGACATATGTCGACAAATTTGCCGTGAGGTCGCGTTTGACATTGGTGACAAAGTTTGCCTTAGCACTGAGGAACTTTGGCTGAAGTCGCTAGGGAAGCAAAAACTTCTACCAAAGTGGGTTGGGTTGTCTCCCATCGTTGCACGCATCGGACCATTGGCATACCGATTGCTGCTCCCGCCAAGTATGAAGATATATGACATGTTTCATGTGATTCCGTTGGCTCCATACATGATAAAAGGAACCGTTCAGCCACCACGGGCAGTCCTTGCTGCCGACGGCCAATACGAGGTTCTTCTTCTACTCCAACTCCAAGAGCATACTCTCCGGTTGCCAGTTGTTAGGGAGTATCTTGTTCATTGGGCTAGGTGTGGACTTGAACATAACTCATGGGAGCCCAAATCTCAGTTGTCCACAGGGGTGGTCAACGAGTATTGGAGCGAGCTGGCAGCTCGCACAGATCAACGCGTGCCAGGGAGCACCACCTAAACACGGAAAACGTGACCAACATTCTAGCAGGGCGGCATTCGTGGACTGCAACCATAGGAGGTTGGGGACACCCAACATGGTTTTCGCACAGACGCTCCAGCCTAAAGGGGGGAGGCCGCTAGCCGTGCTGGCTGACATGCTACAACTTAGGTCCAAGTGCCATGCACGTGTTCATGTTTAGGTGGTGATTGGAATTGTTTATTTTCTTTCACAATGTTGATGACTCACTATCTGACAATCTTGCTTGTTGTTCATGAATCGAGACGGTTCATAACAAGCGGGGAGGAATGTAGCGGGAGGGCCGGGTCGGCCCTCCTTCCTCGCTGAAGCGAGGGGTGGTTACACACCACTCCTCGCTTCAGTGAGGGCTTGCTGCCGGCCAGCACTTTGCTGGCCGCCGGCCAGCTGGCTATTGGCCGGCTGGGCGGCTGGCCGAGTGACCTGCTAGCCACCAGCCAGCCAACTGCCAGCCGCCGATCGCAGCCTCAGCCCGATCTGTGGCTGAGATGTCACGAGGGCCTTGAGGGTGAGGCCTTGTGGCTTTGTGTCCTTGCCTCCCCTCGCCTTCCTCCGAGAGAAAGTGAGGACAAGGGGGGGGACAAGGGACTAGAGACGGGGGAGGCAAGAGAGCCATGGAGCGAGATCGCCAACGTGCCTCGAACACAACGATTTCGTGCCCGAAGGTCAAAAACACAAATCAAAGTTTGTTTGTGACAAACTTCGACATAACATAATAGAATGACTCATGCAAACGCACAAGTTTGAGTTAAAAATCCCAGGTTTGGGTCCCAAAACCAGGATTATGGTTAGAAAAAGAAATGGGCCTATAGAGACTCGACACATTTGAGTCATCCTGCTCTGGGTCTTTGATGACGATTGCCCCTCAATCCTGAGAAGGGGGTAAATCCCTGAAGCGGACTGAGAACGCAAATTTGCAAACTCCGACGATGACTTTAGAGCAAGAGTTGGAGGTTTCCGCCTGTTACATTGTCACCTTACACTACACCTATGTTTTTTGTGAGAAAAAGGTGGAGAAGACGTGTATGTGCGTGGACTACCTGGCGTTGAATACCTGGACCATCAAGAATTGGCACCCGCTTCCACGAGTCAAGGAGCTCTTCGATCAGCTCCATGTGGCTTGCTTTTTCACAAAGACCGACCTCCGATCTGGCTACCACCAGATCCGCGTTGCAGTAGATGATGTATATATTGTAACCTTTTGTAACTTCTATGATCACTACAAGTTTCTTGTGATGTTTTTTTGTTCACCAATGTGACGGCCACCCTCATTGTGGCAATGAACAACATCTTAAGGCCACACTTAGATGACTTTGTGGTCATGTTCCTTGATGACATCTTGGTGTATTGAAGGTCAGAGGAGGAGAACAAGGAGCCTATGAAGAAATCATTTCTCTGCAAAGCTGTCTAAGTGTGAGTTCGTGGCAAGAAAAGGTGAATTTCTTGGACACATTACTGGTGTAGCGGGAGGGCCGGTTCGGCCCTCCCTCCTCGCTGAAGCGAGGGGTGGTTGCGCACCACCCCTCGCGTCAGCGAGGGCTGGCCGGCGGCCAGCACTTCGCTGGCCGCTGGCCAGCTTGCTGCCGGCCGGCTAGACGGCTGGCGACCGGCCAAGCGACCGGCCGGCCACCGGCTAGCCAGCCGCCACCCGCCGATCGCGGCCTCAGCACGATCGGCGGCTGAGAGGCCACGAGGGCCTCGAGAGCAAAGCCTCGTGGCCTCGTGCCCTCGCCCCACCCCCCTCGCCCTCCTTGCAAAACAAGGAAGCGAGGACGAGGGATAGGGGAAGCGAGGGTGAGGTCCAGAGAGCTGGCGCGAAATCGCCAGCGTGCCTCGCACGTGACAATTTTGCGCCAGAACGGCAAAACGTAAATCGAAGTTTGTTTGCGACAAACTTCGACACAAAATAAACGAAATAACTTGTGCGAACACACGAGTTCAAGGTACCATCCCCGGTTTGGGTCCTAAAAACCAGGGGTTTGTTTAAAAACAGAAATGGGCCCCCGGAGACTCGAAATATTCGAGTCTCCCTGCTCTGGGTCGTTGATGACGATTGTCCCTCAGTCCTGCGAAGGGGGTAAACCCCTGATGCGGACTGAGAACGCCATTCGGCAAACTCTGACGACGACTTTAGAGCAGGAGCTGGAGACTCAGCTTGTTATAGTGGTTCTCAGAGCCAGACGACCCTCGCGACCAAGAGTTCAACGGAAACGGCGGCTACAACATAGATAAAACGCCGCCGGCAGCTGCAAGCAGCAGCAGAAACGCGAGAAGGGACTACGGCATCTATGCTTCACCATTTGAAGCACCGTAAAGTGCGTTGGGGAGCTAGAGAACAACTCTATTTTTGGGGCTTCTTCTCCATAGTCTCTCCTCACCTCCAGGGGACCTAAGGGAATTTTGTGGGACGGGGTGGGGAGTGCCCACCCCCAAACTACCAATGTTTCCCCTCTCTTCAAGGTTCCCTCCTTCCCTCTTTCAACCAAAAATTGGGACAGCATTTCTTCCCAAGGCCAGGGGCTGTCAAAGCTTGAGGAAGTCCTAAAAAGAGGGAGGACGACACCTTGTCGACTTTTGGCGGCTCCCCCAACACCGCCGGCTCAAGGAGGACGCCACCAAGGGGAGCGAGACGTGCCAAGAAGACGCAAGAAGAGACCAAGGAAGACCAGAAGACCAGAAGACAAGAAGACAAGAAGACAAGAAGAAAATTAGTCTTTTCGTTCTTGACCTTGTACTTCCTTGTTTTCTTGCTCTTTGTCTTAGTTTTGTGAGCGGTACTCACACTTCTTGTTACTCCCTTGTATTGTTATATTATGTTTTCCTAGATCCTAGTTGCTACCAAGTGCCGTGAGTCACGGCTTAGGAGGACTAGTTTCTACGACCTTGTGCCGACGTGGCGGCCTAGGGAAATATAAAATTAACTTATGATTGCCTCACTGATCGTTAGAGCAACGTCTCAGGAGGCAATTCCTCCTCGTTGTGGGGTGATCCTCACAACGACCTTCACGTGCTAGTTGCATGAACGACGGGATGGCAAGTACCGGACCATCCAAGACAAACAAGGGCAAGGTGGTGAAGTCTCACCACGAGCTCTTGGCGGACTCCAAATCTTGGGAGCCGCCACTGCGAACACGATTGCCAATCCAAAGGCAACCGTACCGCCTAAGGCAACCGTGCCGCCTAAGGCAACTATACTGCCTAAGGCCACCGCACCGCCTAAGGCAACCGACACCGACCTTGGTGATACCGAGAAGCGTGTAGAGGCCAAAAAAGTGCTCGACGAGCACGTCGATGTGCATGTGGGCGATCCCCACGCGACGGATGACCCAATGGAGGAGGATCTCCTAAATGGGGACCCCGACAAAGAGAACAATACCGACGATGGCAAAGGCGATGAGGATCGCGACCATCGTCATCGTCGTGCGGAAAACTCGAGCCAATTGCTCAAGAAGGATAAGACGCCCGCCGCGTCACCTGAAGCTGCCGATGGCAGCGAGACTGCCAAGAGCAACAAGGGCGTTGAAAGCGGTCACACAGGAAGTTCCTACGAGAACGAGCCGGACGACGACGCCGCGAAGGCAATTCACGAGGACCATCGTAGACTCGCGAAGTTTGCTGCTGAGGCGGCAGGCCGACTCAGGATCACCACCGATGGTGGGGATACGTCACCCCTCGTAAGAATGGGGACTGACTCCCCTCCCTACGATGCGGCCGGAATGGGGCAAGACAGCGCCCACTCAAGCATCGTCGCCGACGACAGTCTCCTCCAAAAGGTAGGACTCCTTGGAGGCGTGTACACGAACCATACCCTCTTGCAGTGGGTAAGGGTGCACGGACAACGCGAGGCCCTGAAGGCTATCACCGATGCTCTAATGACATCAGAGCTCAAGTTCGCGTTCGCCAACCTGCTAGCCCACGTCGGGCAGAGCATCACTGACCTTGACCATGATTGCCATATGTAGCGCCTGGCCGTCCATGAGGCAAGCCGCAGATGCAACAACCTCGACAAGGCGTTGCAGAGCGTGACCCAGGTGTGGATGTAGTAGCAAGCGCAACATGCTACAGCTGCGGATGCCACTGCCGGTGGCAGCGATGACTTGCCTACCTCGACGACTTTGGGGTCGGTCATGAACACGTCCTTCCTCCATAGTGTGGAGATCTTCTGGAAGGGCGTGAAGCTGACCGACTGGCTGAACCGCATGGAGCACGTTCTATGTGTCCACAAGGCTCCACTCAGCCAGTGGGGCGACCTTGCCACGACGTGGCTTGAAGACAAACTCTTCAAGTATGTGGTCAAGGAGTGGACTGCGCAGCAAACGCACCTCGAGTGGCAGCCCATGCCATGGGAGGCCTTCTGCGCGATCATGCACAGGAAGTGCACCCAACGTGAGGAGGCGCAGCGTGCCTTCCACAAGATCAAGGACTTCAGGCAGCTGGGCAGCTCACTCGAATCCTACTTGAGCGAGTTCACCGCACTTGTGGAGGAAGCCGAAAGCTTCACCAAGGGCGATGGGACTCAGACCTTCAAGTACCCGGAGTGCATGATGTTGGAGTACTTGCGTGATGGTCTTGCCAGCGAGAAGCTGAAGGACAAGACCACCACGACAGCCATTGGCCAAGCTTGGACAAGCTGGATGGCGTTGCGTGACTACATGAGCGAAGTGTATTCGGCAAACCCGGAGCACTACTCTGATGCACGGCCGAACACACGTGCACAGCAAGGCCGCGACATGCACATGGACGCTACAGGGACTGGTGGGTCAGCTGGACACTGAGGCGGAGCCAAGGGCAAGCAGCCTGCAAACCCTCCAGCCAAGAAGGCTGGTGGAGACAAGGGCCGCAACAACAAGCGTAGCCGTGAGAATGACGAGCAGCAGGCGGCGCGAGAACATCGCAACACATCCTTTCGCGAAGGGCTCTGCCACAACTGCATGCAACCGGGCCACTTTAGGGCTCAGTGCCCTTATGCTGTTGGGGGTGGAAAAGAGGCTGCGGTGTTAGCTGCAGCAGTAGCACCTCGTGGGGATGGTGCAGCACGAGGCCACGGACAGGGTCGTGGACAGGGTCGCGTTCGCGGGAATGGGCCCAGCCATGGTAACGGACAAGGCTGTGGTGCGGGTTTTCCCCACCCCTGAGTGACGTCAGTGGGGACCACTTAGGGGTAAAACTAGATAACGAGTGTGGATTAATGTTTTCAGATAACGATGGTGAACAATTTGAGTTTTTTACAAGTTCAAATTTTTGTGTTGTCTTCTCTCCTCTTGTTGAACCGCATTCTACACTTGCTCACCAACATTGTCCACTAAACCTTCCATTTTCGGATGAGATGCATTATCATACATGCTTAGTGGTGGCGACACTGACCACTGTGCAGGAGTTGTGTGACACAGTGATTGAAGCAAATGCCCTCAAAGCAATGAGTTCAATCACGTTTGCAGTACCTTTAGTCGGCGATTTTGACTCAGTCAAATTTAAACACTGGAAGGTGCTAGCCGAATTCACACGTGCCCACAAGATGTGGACTCGAGTGGGTGAATCATGGGAGTTGCGACGTCCGTCGTACAGATTCCGTGTTTATCAGAAACTCAGCTTGCTGTCGTCGAGTCTATTCACTCGGAGGAGTGGAGGCATCATGACGATGCAGTTCAAAGGACACCTAGCTGGTGCTCCCGTGATCGTACTTGCTGACACTGGAGGGGACGACTATTTTTTTAGCCTTGCCTTTACCCGCCAGGTTGGCCTGAAGTATGAGCCATCGAATGGTGCAGTTTTTGACAACCAGACGGTACCCGTGATCGGTACTTGTAAAACGAAAATTTGTATTCAAGGTTAAACACAGAGTGTCACGTTGAAGGTACTAAACCTTCTTGACCCGTTTGACGTGGTGCTAGGCGACCCCTGGCTCCATGAGAACAAGGCTCTAATGTGCTTTGAATCAAAACACTTGATCCTCTGAAAGGGACAGTGCCGCTTTACGTTGATTCTGAGTACGGAATCATCACCGACCCAACTCAAAGTCCATGCCAGCTTGTCTGCGATGTAGGTCAAGAGACGTATTCGACAAGGTTGTCAATACTTCTTGGCTCAGCTATAGAAAGTGGAGGATGACATGAAGGAAGAAACGCCACAAGAGATCAAATCTCTAGTGGCGGAGTTTTCGGATGTATTCTAGGACCCACCGGCTAAGCTTCCACCAGAAAGACACATGGGCCACACAATTCCGCTGCAACCAGAGGCGACTCCTCCGTTCAGACCCATGTATTGCCTTAGTCCAGCACAACGGCGAGAGGCCGAACGCCAAATCAAAGAGTACCTTGCAAAAGGGTGGATCGAGCCCAGTAGCTCGCCGTACGGTGCGCCGATCCTTTTTGTGAACAAAAAGGATGGTGGTTTACGCATGTGTGTGGATTACCGGGCGTTGAACAACCTGACGGTGAAAAATTGATGCCCCTTACCGCGGATTGAGGACCCTTTGACCAACTCCAAGGTGCAAAATTGTTTTTGTCCTTGGATTTGTCTCAAGGGTACCATCAAATCCGCATCACGGAAGATGATGTGTCCAAAACCACATTTCAAACGCACATGGGACACTATCAGTTCCAAGTGTTATGCTTTGGGCTTACAAATGCCCATGCAACCTTCCAGGGAGAAATGAACCGAACGTTCGCCAAGCAACTCGCACAGTTTGTCTTGGTTTACCTGGATAACATCGTGGTTTTCTCCAAATCAATGAAAGAGCACATAGAACATCTGTGCGAAGTTCTTGCAATCCTTCGAGAAAATAAGTTCTATGCGAAAGTAAGCAAAGTGCAAGTTTGCACAAGATGAGCTCGAATACCTTATACACATCGTCGGCAAGGACGGCATCCTTGTCAACCCACAAAAGGTCCAAGCCGTTGTGGACTGGCAACGTCCCGAGAATGTTGGGCAGATTCGGTCTTTCCTCGGCCTTGCAAACTACTTTCGATGGTTCATGCAAGGGTATTCGACCCTGGTAGCACCGCTAACCAGGCTCACGCGAAAAGACGTGTGTTGGGAATGGACACCTGATTGCGAGAACGCTTTTCTCAAAGTCAAAGAGCTCCTATTCACGGCACCCGTCCTAGCTCTTCCGGATCCATTGCAACTGTGGGAGGTTCGATGTGATGAGTCGGTAGTAGGACTCCGAGCCGTCCTCGTGCAGAATGGTCACCTAGTTGCGTATGAGAGCCGGAAGCTCATACCCGTGGAAACGCGGTACACGATAGGGGATCAAGAACTCCTTGTAGCAGTACACGCTTTCAAGATGAGGCATTGCTACCTTGAGGGTGAGGAAGTGGGTGTGACGGTCGTGACCGACCATAATCCATTGGTGTTTTTCCAAACGCAACTGAATCTATCAAGACGACAGGCGCGTTGGAGCGAATACCTGAGCGGATTCTCGTTCACATGGGAATATCAGCCAGGACGCATCAATGTGGCCGATTCATTAAGTCAACAGCCTGTGGACATTAAAGCAACCACCGAGGTCAGTGGGTGTTTTATGGCCATTACAACAGCAACAGTACAACCACCAGATCCCCCTGCACCTCGGCGGCAACCACCACGAGAGATTATCCATTACAATGGTTTTGTAATCAGGATCCGGATGGGATAGTGTGTGGATTCTTGGTTTCAAGACTCTCGAAATCTGGACAAGTACGGCTTGGTAGAGGCCACAGGAATTTTCTGGCACGGAGAACAAGTTGTTGTGCCAAACTTGGGAGACCTTTGAGCAAAGGTTATCTCCCTGTTCCACGACCCGCCGGTCGCAAGTCATGTGGGACCCTAAAAGACCAGACATGTACTCTCGGACCAGTATTGTTGGCCAGGATGGAGTGTCGATGTCCGTAAGTATTGCATGACATGCGACCCATGTCTTCGGAATAAGGCTAGGAACAAGAAGCCTGTTGGACTCCTCCAACAGCTTCCCATTCCTGGGACTCCATGGGAGTGCGTCGGCATGGACTTCATTACTGGTCTTCCAGACACTGCCCGTGGCCACGATGCAATACTAGTGGTTGTGGATCTTTTGATGAAGATGACACACTTCATTCCTACAACCACTGACGTAAACGCAGAGGAGACCGCTCGTCTCTTCTTTGAGGGTGTCGTAAAGTACCACGGCTTGCCGTTGCGCATTACCTCCAATCGAGATAAAAAAATTGCTAGTAAGTTCTGGCAAAAGATGCATGAGTACTTTGGCAGTGAGTCGCAAATGTCAGCAACATTTCACCCTCAAACTGACGGACAAACAGAGCGCATGAATCACACTCTGGAGAAGATGCTTTGTATGTACGTGGACCTTGCCATGCATGATTAGGACGAATTCCTAGCACCGACGGAGTTTGCGGTGAACAACTCGGTGAATGAGTCCACACAGTTCACATCGTTCGTATTGAACAGCGGTCGGCATCCAGTGGTACCCTCTTCATTGGTGAAGATTGGGAGTACAGAAGGGCAGGTTCCTTCCGCTCAAGCCTTTGCTGAGTGCATCGACTCCTTGTTACAGGAAGCGAAGGGTCACCTTCAAGCAGCTTGGCAACGACAAAAGGCATATGCCGACAAAGGTCGCCGGGAGGTCTCGTTTGACATCGGTGACAAAGTGCTGCTTAGCACTAAAAACCTTCGGCTGAAGTCGCCAGGGGCAAGAAAACTTCTACCAAAGTGGATTGGGCCATTTCCCATTGTGGCACGCATCGGGCCAGTCGCATACCGATTGCTACTTCCGCAGAGCATGAAGATACATGACGTGTTTCATGTGAGCCTGCTGGCTCCATACACGGCAGACGGAACAGTCCAACCACCGCCAGCAGTCCTTGCTGCCGACGGCCAATACGAGGTCCTTCGCCTACTCCAGCACCGAGAGCCTACTCTTCGATTGCGTGTTGTTAGGTTGTACCTTGTTCATTGGGCCGGTTGTGGACCTGAACATAATTCATGGGAGACCGAATCTCGGTTGCCCACAAGGGTGGTCAACGAGTACTGGAGCGAGCTTGTAGCTCGCACAGATCGATGCGTGGCAGGAGGTAACACCTGAACGCGGAAAAAGTGAACAACATTCCCACAGGGCAACATTCATGGTCAATGACCATATGAGGTTGGGGACACCCAACATGGTTGTTGCGCGGATGCTCCAGCCTAAAGGGGGGAGGCCGCTAGCCATGCTGACCTACAAGGTGGAGCTTAGGTCTATGTACCATGCACATGTCTAGCTGGTGATTGATGTTATTAATTTTCTTTCACAATGTTGATAAATCACTAACTGACAATCTTGCTTGTTGTTCATGAACCGAGATGGTTCATAATAATTGGAGAGGAATGAAGCGGGGGGGGCGGTTCGGCCCTCCCTCCTTGCAAAAGCGAGGGGTGGTTGCGCACTGCCCCTCGCGTCAACGAGGGCTGGCCGGCAGCCAGCACTTCGCTGGCCGCCGGCCAGCTTGTTGCCGGCCGGCTAGACGGCCGGCGGCCGGCCAAGCGACCGGCCGGCCACTGGCCGGCCAGCCGCCAGCCGCTGATCGTGGCCTCAGCCCGATCGGCGGCTGAGAGGCCACAAAGGCCTCGAGGGCGATGCCTCGTGGCCTCGTGCCCTCGCCCTCCCTCACCCTCCGTGCAAAACAAGCAAGCGAGGACGAGGGATAGGGGGAGCGAGGGTGAGGTTGAGAGAGCTGGCGCAAAATCACCAGCGTGCCTCACACGCGGCGATTTTGTGCCGAAACGGCAAAACGTGAATTGAAGTTCATCTGCAATGAACTTCGACATAAAATAAACAAAATAACTCGTGCAAACACACGAGTTTGAGGTAAAAACCCCCGGTTTGGGTCCCAAAATCAGGGGTTTAGTTAAAAACGGAAATGGGCCTCCGGAGACTCAAAATATTCGAGTCTCCCTGCTCTGGGTCGTTGATGACGATTGCCCCTTAGGTCCTGCGAAGGGGATAAACCCTTGACGCGGAGTGAGAACGCCATTCGGCGAACTCTGACGACGACTTCAGAGCAGGAGCTGAAGACTCAGCCCGTTACAACTGGTAATATACATATCTCTATGGATTCAGGCAAGGTGTCCGCCGTGCAAGTGTGGCCAAAGTTTCACCATGTATACGATGTGCAAGAGTTCCTTGGGATTTGGACTTAGTGCCATAGGTTTGTCCTTGGATATGTGGAAATGTCAACGCTGCTCTCCAATCTCACTCTCAAACATCTTTAGTGAAGTGGGAGAATATGGAAACAAGAAGCCTTTGAGAATATAGAAAGGACTCAAACCTACGTGCTAGTCTTGCACTTGGCTGATAGTGGCCATGAATTTGAAATGGCAATGGATGCTTCAAACCTGGCCATTGGTGGTATCATTTTGTATGACTTTGGCAAGGGCTCAAACCCAGTGACCTTATACCTGCAAAAGTTGCGTGGAGTAGAGCTGAACTACATCGCACGTGATAAGAAGATATCTTCTGTGAGCACAACCTTCATGAGTTGGAAGTTCTACATTGAGGCATGGAAATTCACAGTTTATACCGACCACGACGTGTTGAAGTACTTCAACACGTCACACAGTCCTAGCCAAACCCAAGCTGATGTCAAGAGCATTGGATGGAGTATAAAGAGTCACACTTCAACTACGAGATCATGTACTGACCGGGTAATATCAACCCAACTAACGTATTCTCTCAATGACCGGATCACAGGATGCGGGTTGTGTTTTTTAGCATCCACAATGATGCCTTTCTTGTGAAAAAATATCACGGAGGGGTACGAGGTGCATGGAGAGTGTGACACTTGGAATCTTTTCTTTGAGACACCGTGTTGTCAACACGTTGCAGGTGGTATTCCCTATGCTAACAGCACTGCAACAACTGATTTTGGATGAGTTCCATGACAACCGCCTGATGAGTCACTTCTCCTTGAACAAGACATTGAAGACGGTGGTCCACCTTAGTGCCGAATGTGGCTGAATTCTTTCATATTTGTGAAGTGTGCCAACAACACAAGGCATGAAAAACAAAGACCGTGGGTGTCCGCCATCCCTTGCCCATCCTCGATCAGCCTTGGCAGAACATCTCCATGGACTTCATCACGGGCTTGTCCGAGACAACGGCAGGTCACAAGAAGGGACTGGTGGTAGTGGATCACTTTAGCAAGCTGTTGTGTTTCATCAAAACACGCGATACGACGAGCGCAAAGGGCATAAATTGGGTGCTCCTTGAGCAATCATGTGCCTCCATGGTGTGTAGTGGTCCTTTGTGAGCGACCGTGACCAGCGCTTTAGGAGAAAGTTTAAGAAACCCATGCAGTGGTACGGCAGCAAGGTACAACTCTCCACCAGCTCTCATCCCCAGGGATAGACGGAGCCGATGAACCAGACGCCAGAGCAGCTCTTCCATGCAGTGGATGATCCAGATGAGACGACATGGGACCAACAGTTGCCGGTAGCTAAACTAATGTACAACTCCGCCATGTCTGCCTGCGACAGCAAGGTACCACTCAAGGTAGTCCATGGAATGGTGCCCGCCATAACCCTCACTTTGCACATAACAAGAAGTCTGCTTCTTTCTTTAGTGTCGGGGGGTGAATGCCATCCTCCGGGAGTACCAAGAGAAAATTGTGACAACTCTCTCCTATAGGGAGGTAGTGCGAGAGGGACAGTGCCAAAGGCACTAATCTTGGCTTGAGGCTTCCTTGAATGTGTAATCTAAAAGATTATTTGGAGTACATGAGAAAAACCATGTGATATCAGCCCAATAATAAAATTGATCCATAAAAATTTGAGGAAGTTACATCCAGCCAAAGGTTGGACCAACCGAGGGGGATCAATTGACGGGAATTCATCACGAAGGTCAAGGGCTTGACCCTCAGAGTACCCAATGAGGCCAAAGCATGCCTTGGGGCACAAATATACAACATATCAATGATCATTGAGGATCAAGGGTGCTTCACAATAGCGTCCAGATGTCCCGTTACCAGAATGGGCGTTTCAAGCAGCCATCACTACTGTTATTGGTGCTACCAATAGTAGATTGTCATGGTTCACAGAAACGACCATATCTCAGCCGTTCCTCTGTAGGATGATGAAATTATTCATGCATTGGAAGCTGGAAAGATGAGCCAAGTGATGCTGAGGCAATAACGCTCATCCCTGGTTTGTTTGGAGCTGCTCATGGGTCGATGACCTCGGGCCGCCTAGGATGTGACAATATGTTCATATTGTCTTGCGTGTTGACACTTACATAACAAGTAAATTCTACTCCCACTTTGCCACACGTGTTCCTGTTCTCCCCCGAGATGATCCTACACTTTGGCATACACTAGAAGGTGTGTACCGGGTACTGGCTTCCACTTGGTCGTTGTTGCAACCTGTCTGTGCTTGCACCCTCCAGTTTAGGATAGCACACTTTTCCTGGTTTACAGGTAACTTGATGACAAAGCAAGTTGCAAATGGCGGCAATGTGCATAGGGCAGATGTACATATGGAACAAGCAAGTATGCTCGGGGGAGAGTTAGGGTACAACATGGACATGAGGAACTACAACAATGGTCGGAGTAGGTGTAAACAACGGATCACAATACAACCTGTCACATCAGAGACCACAAGAGACAACGCGCCAAGTGGACTAGAGAGACACAATGTCACCGGTACGAGACACAACAAAGTCCATACCCTGATCATTGAGGATAGTGATAGAAAACTAACTTCAAGTGTGATTACGAAAACATATCGAGAAGAACAGATTGCCTTCAGGCCCAACAAAATGCACAACACCCTAGACAGGCAGCATCTATCCTAATTAAAACGGCTGTCTCCAGCTCTTACACGAAAGTCGTCGTCGAATTCTGCAAAATGGCGTGTAGAGCTCATTTTGAAGGGTTTTTCCCTCTATGTCACTCTTGGGGGTAAACCTCATTAACGACCCCTCTAGGAAGACTTGAATGTTTCAAGTCTCTGTAGGCCCATTTCAGTTTTAACCTTACCCCCTCGTTCAAGATCCGATACGAGGGGGGTATTGCCTCGAACTTGTGACTTCACACAAGTTTTTCAGTTTCGAAATCCGTAGTTTGACCTAGACAAAGTCAAGTTTTTTTTTTTGACACGTCAGCGTAGAATCATTGCGTGTGAGGCACAATTGGCGATTTTGCGCCGACTTTTCTTGTGTCGCTCTCGCTCTCGCTCTATCCCTCGTCCTTGCTTGCTCTCGCGAGCGAGGGCAAGGGCATGAGGCCATGGGCCTCGCGGCCTCCTGGCCATGAGGCCTATGGAACACTGTATCAAACATGTTCTTAACAAGACTATTGTGTGGATATGGCGTCATCATTATGGTCTTTGAATAATGATTTTCATGTTGATTTAAAAAAAATGTCGGATAATGGTGTTACCAAACACTTTTGTCATGTATTGCATGTGATGAATTTGTACGACTTCTAACATAGTACCTGTTGGTGACCAATGACGTTGGAGTAAACGAAGTATTGAGAAATGCATCTCATATTTGGAGGTTCGCAGGAACAAGGTATTGTTTTAAACGGCAATGTACTCGTTCCCTATACATGCTATCTCCTTTTCCTACTTCGTCTATGTTCAAACATGTCTTTTTATCCAAGAGTTGACGATGTATCTCCTGTCTGTTTATAACTAGCTTTGCTGGCTGCTACCAATTAACATCAAACAATCGAGTGGCTGCTGCATGTCATGGTTGATGTCAACCCATTGTTTTACATGTAGTCCAAGGATGTCGTTGTTTGACCTCCATAGGAAGTGGAGAGAACTGCCTCTTCCATGTGCGGCTATTGTTTTGTCCCTTATCCTTTCGTCAATGGTACGCGTACCATTGCGTATTATGACACGGACATCTATCATGTTATGCTGAACGGAGCCTAGATGATGAACAGGTAGAAGTTGTGAGGTAGAACACGATTTATAATTTGGAAAACTTAAACAATTTATAAATAGCAGTAAGTGTACTTCTATGAAAAGTGTCGAAATGATCGGACATGTACGTACAAGTGTCGAGTTACAAATAAGACATAGTCAGGGCCATTGGGCTGATTGTCGAGCGATGCATGCGGAGTCGCGTTGTGAGTGGTCGGTTTTGAGGTCCGTCAAGAAACCCGGGATCTTTGAGAATCGATGGTAAAGACGCGAGATATATCTTTATAAATCCACATTTGTCTTGGTGCATCCAGAATTCGACTGAAAGGTCGTGATAGTTCTCTCGTAGTTTCGCCAGAGTGATCAAAGTTGGCAAAAAGTTCATGAAGATTCACCGAGGGCGGGGGCAGTTGGCCGGTTTGCCCTCAAATGTCGAAGTGAACATCACGGTCTTGTGACACGATGGGCTGTTTGTGTAATACCAGAAATTCCCACTTAAAAATATTAGGGACTTGTGTACGTCTGGTACATAACACTTCCCCCCCCCCCTTTTAGATGTGGCGTCTCGACGTGCATACAGGTGTGGTCCGGTGACGGGAGTAATAGCCGTCACTTGAGTGATCGACGTCTTGGAGGTTGTCGTAGGGTTATGAGCTATTTTGCGTGGCATCATAGTCATTCCACTTGACAGGATATTATTTCATTTCGCCTTGTCATCGATGGCAGAGGATGTCCTCGATGACAAACTTGGTGTCCTCTCAGTCTATTGACATGGAACAGCGGATGAACTTGCATAGTGTTGGAAAGACCGAGCTGCGCAACCATGGGGGTTTTCATGCGCTTGACCTCAAATGGTCCCAACCATCAAGGTTTGAGCATTGAACAGTCGGCTCCGTGGAGTTTGATGTTGGCCGAGCTCAGAAGGAATTTGTTGCCAGTGGCGAACACGTTGATGCTACGATGTCGGTCAGTTTCGCTCTTCATCGCTGCTTGTGTCTTTGCGAGAGTTTACCGTGTTTCCTCCCAGATGGTGGAGACGTCTCGACGTTAAGCGTCGAATGGGGGAATGTCGCTTCAACTTTGTAGTCCGGCTGGTGTGGCCGGATGTTTTCCATACACCACTTCAAACGTATTTTTACCTGTGGTGGAAACTTTCAAATTATAGGTGATATCGGCGGGCAGGAGTTTTTGTGCACAATCCGTCCCTAAGGTTTGCATAGTGTTTGGAGAAGTTGTTTGAGCATCTCATTGGTAAACTCGGTATGACCGTCAGCTTGAGGATGAAACGCCGTTGGAATTTGATTTATGTTGTCCTAGCGAGTCATCAGTTTGCACCAAGAACGGTTGGTGAATCGACCGTCTCTGTTGCTTATGATGGCTCTCGACACGCCCTGTATCCAATGTTGTTAAGACATAACCGTGCTGTTCTCTAGGTGATGACAGTGGTCATTGTCAGGATGAAGTGGGTCATTATATATAAACTTTCAATGACCAAGAGGATTGTGTCATATCCCTCGGGTGTGACCGGTTATCCCGTGACAAAGTCCATGGATATATCTTTCAAGTTTTCCGTTGGAATGGGGAGCGGTTGTAAGAGTCCGGGTGGACGTGTGCCTCAGTCTTTTTGTCGCTGTCAAGAGTCGTAGTACTTGTTGAATATGGCCACGTTGGATTGCATTTTGTCCCACCAATAGTTTCGTGCCAACTTCTTCAGCATCTTGTCCTCTCCGAAGTGTCCACCTGGTCCTGTGTTGTGGCATTTTTCAAGCAACATACGGCAAAGTTTGTCATTTGGGGGAATGACCACATGGCGAGTGAATTACCGTCGCCAATAGGGCACATCATACCAGTATTTCACCTTGTCGTATCCGCCATGTTGGTCGTAGCCTCGTGTGAACAGTCGCTCGAGATAGGGGTCTCGCTCTAGCTATAGCGTTGCAACCTCGGCCATTAAATCTGGTCAACAGCTGAGTCCCTCCGCCACATTGATTTTTCCTGGCCGGTACTCGATATCGTCGTTGAATCCAGATCCATCGGGTTTGACGTCGACTAAGGTTTGGTTGCATCTTCAGACATTTCAATGCATGATGGTCGGTGCGTACAATACATCGGCAGCACTCTAGGTAACACCGCAATGTCTTGAATGCATGTACAACCGCCACCATCTCCTTCTTCTGTACGACGTAGTTGAGTTCCAGTCCTTGCAGATTTTGAGACACGTAGGCGACCGGTTGCTTCCCGTTTCCTTGGTCTTACAGGAGGACTATGCCGATGGCTCGGTCTGAAGCATCTGTAGCCATGATGTAGTTGATTATTGGATGGGATAATCGTAGGGTTGATGCCGAGGTCACGGCATTTTGGAAAGTGATGAACGCTTCTTGTTTGGCGTCTCTCCACTGCCACTCGTTTTCTTTTCAAGTGAGGTCAGGTAGAGGTGCTCATACTCGGGCCTAATTCTGTGCGAAGCGCCGTTAGTAATTGCAAAAGAAGAGGAATACTTGAATATCTTGAACTTTGGTCAGCTTCGACCATTCAACGACTATTGCATCTTTTTCTCATCCATAGTGATCCGTCCACTGTTGATGAAGTGACCCAAAAACTTGATCGAACGGTGAAAAAAGTCGCACGTCAAGAGTTTTCCAACAAAAATCCTCTCTTTGTAAGAACTTTGATTAGTTTTTTAAGTTGTCCATCGTGCTCCTCCCGGGTGCGGCTGTACACCAAGATGTTGTCGAGGTACACCGCGACAAAATCATCGAGGTATGGGCGGAAGATGTTGTTTATTGCCGTCATAAACATCGTGGGGGAATTTGTCAATCCAAACGACATTGCCGTGAACTTGAAAGGTCCGTAGCGAGTTTGGAACGCCGTCTTCTTGATGTGGGCGTCCACTACGCGTATCTAGTGATAGCCGGGATCCACGTACATCTGCATTTCACCAGTTTTGATTTTTACGAAGAGTACTCGTGCGGCGTATGGTGACGTGGATGGCCGGATGAATCCCCGACCGAGCATCTCATCGAATTTCTTTTTCGGTTCAGTCAGCTCGTGATCGCTCATCCAACAGGCCCATCGAACTATAGGTCTACTGTCCGACTTCAGTTCGATGCAATGGTTGATGTCTTGTTAAGGAGGTAGGGCTCTCGGGAGTTCGTCGGGGAAGAAGTTCGCAAACTCTCGAATGAGTGGTGCAAACTCTTCAGGTACCATAGCAAACTTTTTTGATCCCGATGAGGCTGGTGAGGCCACTGATGAGTCATATTCTACCACTTCCGCTTCTTCCATTGGCTCGAGATGTTTGAGCCACGTAAGAGCTCCTCGTCGTATAGAGTACTTGGCCACATTGAGCGGTATCGGCTACACAAGTTGTCGCTTCTCGGCCACCGC
The DNA here is from genome assembly GCA_023375785.1 of Penium margaritaceum. NCBI lineage: Eukaryota > Viridiplantae > Streptophyta > Zygnematophyceae > Desmidiales > Peniaceae > Penium > Penium margaritaceum. The sequence continues at coordinate 71,324 of SZWC01014408.1, forward strand.
GACTTCCTCTGCTGCTTCTGTTATTGACTTCCATCCTATGCGTGGAAGTTGTTGTTTGGAATTGTTGATTTCCACGTAGACGTCGCCGCTGTTCCATTTGACCTCCGGATTGTGCTGGTATAGGAAATCTCGTCCGATGATCATTATGTGATCGCTCATTGGACTAGACCCGTGGACCGTTACATTCCGTAGATCGCCCACTTATAGTCGTATTGGATCTTGGAGTCTCCGTATTTTCACTCTCCGTCGTCAGGTTTTCCTTCAAACACCCTTGGTTCGGTGTACAATATTTGTTTGTGAACCATGCCGTTGTTTACAAAACTGTGAGAAGCTCATCCATCCTATAGCGTCGGTACCATTTTGTGACTCTTGCATCATAAGACTAAACTTTTAGGGGTATCACCGGTTGCTCGTCCTTGTACCCCTCGTCAAACTTTGCGACCTCAGAATCCCTTTACGGTGATGGAGGTCATTCAGATGGGTGATCGTTTGGCGCTCCGAGCCAACCAGAGTTGCACCTTTCACTCCTACCCTTTGCCATTTCATGACGCATTTTTTTGCGACTTCCTCCCCTTTTTGGCCTGCTGCTTGCCTTGACAATTGCGAATGATGTGCCCGACTTTTCCTCAGCTATGGCAGGTTTGCGTGTCTCTCTGGTCGACGGCGTCCTCTTCCATCGGAGTCGAGGAGTTCCCTAATTGACTTCTTACATTTCCACGACAATTGTGGTTGGGAGGTCTCCAGCCTTAGGATTCATGGATCCAAGCATTGTAGTTAGCGCTGTTTATCCTTTTTCCTGCTGCGATCATCCGTGGCAAATCATTTTGGATGCCGAAAACTAAGTGGCTCGCCGGATATCTTGCTTGAGTACGTTGTTGTAGTGAAAACAGTGTCCATCAGGGGCGATGTCTGATCCGATGATGATCTCGCAAATTTTATGAGTGTACTCAGCCACGCTCCAATGTTGACAGAGATGCTAGAGTTTGTACCGTGCGCCTGACTTCTTGTTCAGTCGTCCGAAACATGCCAGCATCGCGCGCGAGAATTCGTTCGAGTCGGTTAGTGGCGTCAGCGCATCTTGCCACTGTGAGTTGATCTGCTCCAAGGGTATAATGTTTGCGGTTGGCGGTATGAGACGGGCGCCGTTGGCCGATGATGATGTCCCGCCGGTCTCCTGTTGTCATTGGATGGTCTTTAGATTAGACTACTAACTTAACGCTTTGTCACACAGAAGTGGGGCCGCGAGGTCAAGTTTCTTCTGATCATTGTTTACCCAGCAGTGGTGAAGTACACATCCAAACTCTTCAGCCACATCCAAACATTCTACCCTTGGAGCAGATCAACTCACAGTGGTCCAATTGAAGTTGCAGGATCCAATGATTCTAGTGGAGCTGGATGAGTTTTGGGTTCACTCGAGAGATGGGAATTCCTCTCCACAAGAATCGCCTCTTGTGCGCTTGCGTTGTGAGGAGCCTCCGTCGCGACGTTGTGCTGTTGGAGCAGATGGTTGTTGACCCCCTCGAGCGCGGAGATTCGGTTCACCAGTACCTCATTGAACCGCGCCTATCGTCCAAAGCCATCTACCGTTCCTGTCGCCATCGTTGAGGCTGTCAGTAGGGACGGCTAGTTTACCGCCGTTGGGTCCGCGACTGGATTGGTCTTCGAAGCCATAGGGGTTCATCCAGCTGCCGCATATCCTGCTACAGCAGCACTCACTGTCTGTTCAGGGGTTTAGTGCATAGGCACGTTGCGCTCATCATCCCCGAAGTCATCACCAAAGACCCACTGCTGGTCGTCGGTTGCGCACGCTCGTCTCACGCTCTAGTCGCGAATTCAATGATGTCTTGATGCGCGAGATACGCTGACAGCTTGTGCGAGGTAGTCCTCCGGATGGGTAAAGTAGTCAGATGCCTCTCCAACACTGTTGCGCTCTGATACCGAGTGTTATGCCGAACGGAGCATATATGGTGAACAGGTAGAAGTTGCGAGGCAGAACATTATTTAGATTTTCGGACACTTGAGCAATTTGTAGTTAGCGGTAAGTGTACTTTGATGACAAGTTTAAAAATGACCAAACATAGATACACAAGTGTCGAGTTATGAATGAGACATAGTTGGGGTTGTTGGGTTGATTGTCAAGCGACACGTGTGGAGTCGCGTTGTGAGTGGTCACATTCGAGAAGGACCGCGGAGAAATTGGGGATCCTCGAGAATCGACGGTGAAGATGCTGAGAAGATGCGTGGGAGAATTTTAGCGACACAGTTGCTGACAAGGCGTCAGTGCCTGGTCAGACGGTGACGACAGTCACGAGTCGTACACACAACGCCAAGAGTCTGTCTTGGAGACACAAGGCAAAGTGTCTGAATGCTTCAATAGCATTTGCAGAGAGAGGTGGCAAATGACAGGTCCATGGCATAAGTACCTTCCGCGGCGCACGGTGGGTGTCGCACGCGGCAGCACAAGGTCTGTCCTAAAACCGGCCCAATACCTGTTTTGGCCGTAACCCAGCGTAGACATGTCAGTTTGCTGCGCCGTCCAAACGTAGACGTGCAGAATCACAAGTCGGACGCTACGAATGGTCATATGCACGCATCCGGCATCAATCGATGGACACACAGTGCAAAGGCATGCAAGCCCACGACCAGTCCACCGATAAGCTCCTACGTGTTGTAGGAAAAACTGCAAGAGCTCCTTGACAATGTCTAGAACTCTGGGGCGGTCGTCGGTCAGCTCCAAGCTGGTAGTCCACCACTAGATGAAGCATTTGTACCACTTGGGTCCGCATCAGGGATCTACACGGGCATGGACACGGTCGAGATGTCATAGTGAACTGTAAAGGTCGATATGAACATCACAAAACACAAGAGATGCGATATGCATCTTAAAGAATCCACATTCTTCTAGGTGCGTCGAGAAGTCGATCGAAAGGTTGTGATACTTCCGTTGTAGTTTTGGGAAAGTTATCGAAGTTGTCTGAAGGTTCGGGAAGATTTCACAAGAGCGGGGGCAGTTGGTCGGTTTGGCCTCGATCGTATGAGTGAACATCGCGGGCTTGCGACACGATGGGATGTTTGTGTAACAACAGAAATGCCCACCCTCAAAGATTAGGGGCTGGTGTAAGTTTGGTATGTAACACATCAATGGAGCTCCATTATCGGTACTGTAGAGTTTGTCACGTAGTGCGAATGGAAGACGGTCTCTGCGATGCCGTACATGCCATGGGCGACTCCTGTCTTCGGTGGAGAGGCTGCAACGATGGAAGACGTGTCTGCTGGACCCGATAAGACTTGGCACACGGTCAGCATAGGTTTTGTTTCAATAACCTGACACAAATTTACCAAAGATGGCGTCCCAAATCTATTGCGCCGCTGTTCATACATGTAGGTTCCACGACCCTCGGCCTATCTCCCCATCATGTTTCATCGCAGGTGTTGTGATTTGTGCCGTTTCTGTACAGTTTACTGTGACCACTCGGCCGTGTCCATACTCGTGCAGATCCCTGAGGCAGGCGGCCCTGGTGACACCGGCGCGACGACAGGCGGCGGCCTACC
>SZWC01014409.1:2194-17761 GCA_023375785.1 Penium margaritaceum
TTCGGCCCGTCTAGCGCCGAGGTGCGACTATGCCAGGGTTTCGTGTGTTCGCGGTGGAGTGACAACATGGCGCTCTCTCTCCTCATCAAGCGAGGTGAGTTCACGTGCAGGGTACGTCAGGCATATATTGTGTTAAAAAAATGCCAATGTGCCCATTCTTCGTGCAATGGCGCCACAGACATGGGGCAGTGCCCGGAAGGCGGAGGCTATTGCCTCCGCCTCTCCGGTCCACGCACATCCCACACGGCCGCCCCGTCGCCCACCGATCTCATGTGCCCAGGCATTGCGTCCTACAACTTCCGTGCTCTCACAACCGCGAGGCCCACTGACACGAGGACGGGCAGAATCCAGCGGCCAGGGGGCCTTGCCCGTGGCCGTTCAGTTTCGCGTGCCACGGCAGGTATCTCCCCGTCATGTGGCCTCACCGGCAACAGCCGCCACAAATCTGTCTGGCCCTGTAGATCCAAGGCGGGGTAACCTTGTACGGCCAAACCCACCGATGGCTCTAGGGTGGTGCCCCACAGGAGTGCGTGTGGCCCCGCCGGGTGCACAACCCGCCAAGCCGACGGCTGTTGCACCTCCCGCTGCATGTCCAGTGCCACCACGTGCTTCACGAGCTGCGGCACCATCCGCTGCACCACCCGATGCACCACTCGGTGCTGCATCCGCTGCACCACCCGTGGCTGCACCCGCTGCACCACCCGCGGCACCACCCGCTTCACCACCCGCTGGACAAACCGTTGAACCACCCGCTGCACTACCCGCTGCACCAATCGCTGCACCACCCGCTGCACCGCCCGTTGCACGACCTGTAGCCCGACCCGGTGCACCACCCGCTGCACGAACTGCGGCACAAACTGCGGAACGGCCCGCCGCACCAACTCAACAATGCACCTATCGCCCTGCGGAGCATGGTCTTTCGCCAGCGCCTCCTCCAACGCAGCCACAGAATTTGGCACACCAATATTTCATCTGTGAATCAGGTGCCGAGGAAGAACTCTTCTTCTGGCTGAACAGAGACCGTGATTATGAGGAATGGTTAAGACGTTTGGACGAAGAGGCCGTGGAGACCATGCGTTTGTTTTGAATGGAGCCACGCTCCCCGGAGCAGACCGAGGCACCACCTTACACACAGACATGGGCAAGGCACCGTGTACTATGTCTTAGTGGCTCCACTGGTAATTTGTGTGTCCCGGTTTTAAATTGCTTCATTTTTATCTTGTATTGCAAGTCTGCTCTTGCCCTTGTGCGTTCTTCATACTTGTATTCGCAGAAGTTGCCGAACATCGTTTTGTACGGGATGTTCTTTCACAGTTTCCAGTCCACTCAACTCTCACGACTATGCTTTGCGTTCTGCCCGTCGTCTCATTTTGCAGCCACGTCCGACAGCTCGCCCGATTCTGCGACAAAGAAAAGGAAGGCAGATGGTGATGACCTTGTGGAGGGAAAAACGTTTCGAAACATGGCTGTCTGTAGGGCGGCCATCGAAGACTATGCGGTGGCCAACCGCTTTGGGCTACAGTGGGTGCGTAGCGAGCCTGGATGGATCAACGTGCGCTGCGTGGAGGCTGTCGGACGTGGTTACTCGTGGCATGTACGCACAGTCGTCTCTTCAAAGCTGGGGGCGGTGAAGCTGTCCCATGTCACAGAGGGCCACTGTTGCACCTCGACAATGGGCCATGGGAGCCCTGCCCGTACCACACACTGGATTGCACGGCACATCTCGCAACAAATGGCGCGGGATCCGACAACACCTCCTGCCACGCTCAGAGCCATCATCAAGCAAGCTGCGGGTATTCAGGTGGCCAACAGTACGCTGTACCGTGTAAGAAGTATGGCTCAGGCCCACCACATGGGGCACACCAAGGCGAAATCATGGGCCATGTTTCCAGCCCTGTGTCAGGAGGTACGTCCCACCACGCACGTCACACTGTTGGTCACATGTCTTGCCATCTGTTTGGGTCAAACATGTAATATTGTGCTCATGTGTTCATGCAGCTCAAACGTGTAGATCCGGCTACCCATGTTGTGGCCGAGCAGGACGCACACAACAAGTTCAAGTGGGCCTTTGTGGCCCCTGGCCCGACCCGCCAGGGCTGGGACTACAGCAGGAGGATCATGACAATGGATGGCATTTTTTTTAAGAACGGCCACAAGCAAGTCATGTTGGTCGCGCAATTTTTTGACGAAAACGACCACGCATGCCCGATGGCCTGGGCTCTGGTGTCCAGTGAGAATGAGGAGACTCGGATGTGATTTTGTGACCAGCTGGCACGAGCTTACCCCTCCGCTTCAACTGTAGGTGCGGTCATTGTGTCTGACCGTGAAGCTGGACTGGCGAAAGCCATGGGAAGACATTTGCCCGGCGCAGCACACACTTACTGTGCATGGCATCTCCGCAGAAACATTCAAGAGAAGTTGGCAAGAAGGCGGCATACTGGGCCTGGAAGTGCGTACAGGCACTGACACACGAGCAGTTTCACCGTGCAGCACGTCATCTACGCTTAGTGAGCGAACGAGCCGCGGACTATCTCATCCCAGGCCAGGACGGAACCGGTGGCATACCACTTCAGAAGTGGACCTCTTACATGTGCCCCGTGCCTCGCAGGGGGCACATCACAAGTAACGCTTCAGAGTCACTCAACGCTTGTCTGAAGAGCCTCCGCAAGCTGTTCCCATTCAATTCCTTCCTGCAAGTGTATTACTTCGTGCAGGGCATCATGGCGCAGCGCCGCGAGCAGATAGCCAAGTGCAACGAAAATCTCGCCCCGGCTCCCGCGAAACGACTGCTTCACAGCTCTGCAGTTGCACGTAACTACGACATGGTCATGGAGGGGCCATCTTCGGCAATGGTTCGTGGATCCCCCCCCCCGGCGGCACGTGAACCTTGCCATGGGATCCTGTGATTGTCGTCGGTGGCACGAGTTTGGTCAGCCATGCCAGCATGCTTGTGCTACAATGATGGAGGTGGGTGAGGACCCGACTGCGCACGTGACCCGCGGGCAGTCGACACGGTATTGAAGCCTCACCTACGAAAACCCCATGCCCTCACAAACTGTTGCAGGACTGAGCCAACCTGTACCGCCTGGCTGGGGCCAACCAAGTCCGCGGCGTGGCCGTGGTCGTCCGAGGAGCGCCCGCATGGAGCGTGCGCCACTGCGAAAACGGAACTTCATCTGCCCAAAGTGTGGCCGCAAGGGCCACACCAAGAAGATGTGTCCAAACCCACCTGCACCACGGCTTCACGAAGCGACAGCCGCACTACGAGCAGAACGCGAGGCAGCAACAGGAAGTGTAGTTGCTCGTGATGCAAGAGAGGGAGGGGCAGGGCACGAGGAAGGGGCAGCTACGGACGACAGTGACGCGTCGGACTACGACCCGGAGGCAAAACCCAGGAGGTCGTCAACGGACGATGAGGTTGGTGAGGCAGCCGCAGATGACTTCAATGACAACGTGTCCAACAGTGGCAGTGACGACTCCCTCTAGTATGTGGCGGAGCCTGAGACCGGAGTGCTGACACAGGAAGAGCACGACGCTGAAAGTGCCAGCTTCATGGAGGAGCATGGCAGACTGGAGGAACATGCAGAGGGTGACGCAGGAGAAGAGGCAAATGAAGACGACGCAGATGATGAAGTAGAGGAAGAGGTCCGAAGCCAGGAAATAAGAGGCATGGATGCTCTTGGAATCTAAGGTGAGAGTTTCCACTTCTGTTGACTGCATTGTGTTGTACAACTTTACATTTCATGCAAACACGAACATTCATTTCCTAACAACATTTTCATGTCACTGTGCAGGGGTGTAGGGTAGCATACCTTCATGTCAGACCAAGTATGGAAGCAAGTACAAGTCGTCGGCTGACGGTCTGCTGTGCTTGGCCAGTGGGCTGCCAATGTCTGTGCAGAACATGTTTGTGTGCTTGTGTTAGTTGCCAATGTGTAGTGGTTCTTTTGCAAAATGTAGTCACAAATTCTTTGAAAACCCTTCCTCAATCCTTGTTCTCCTACTGCTGTAACTAGAAGTGCAATTGTGCGTGAAGCTACACTTGTTGCATTAGAGTATCAATGAAGACAATTCTCTACTCCTAGTGTCACAGGCGAGCCCCAATCATCTGTACCGTGTATAAAATGAGGGATGGCAGTCATTTGTATAACACTCGAACATTGTCCCTCTTTCATCATGGATTGCACGGTTTTCCCGGGAGCACTCCCTCTGGTGACTTCTTTTCTATGTGGAGCTAGCACATGTTACGTGCTGTCGAGGTTGCACACGGAGTGGAGGCGTGTACATCTCAGTCCGTACTACAGCACGTGCCCTGAACCCTTTGACATGGATGTTCAATCGGACTACCCTCTGGAAGACGTCTTCTATGATGCTGTAGAAGAAGTTGACGACGGGACGGTCATTAATCGTGATCGTGCACAGGCTTCCGGCAGACCTGTGCAATTGTGCCACATGTGCGACATTATTGGGTGGATCCACACACTACCCCCACAAGTCCAGCGGTGGATTGTGAACGGCAAACCAGGTCCGTTCCAGTGACCTAGTGTTTGCATGAAGTGGTAGTGCAAGTGTCTTCTGAACCTCTGTTTCATTCAGTAATTGAATGGTGGAAGACATTGATTTGTGCATGTCATACTCGCCATGTGATAGGTAAACATGCACATGTGGTCCAAAAGAAATAAAAATGTTACACATGTTGCTATACATATTCCACGCTGGCGTAAACGCGCATCTCCAACAATGGGCCAGAACCCAGTTGTTAGTCTATTTCACCAGGGTCCGCTCAGTTCCATATAGTGCAGCACACATTGCATTAATGTGTAAGGTACCTGGTATGAGCATATTAAAAACACGTGAGAACATAACGAGAATGCCCAGTACTCCGGATAAAAAGCATGCTGACAAAATCTCTCATGCACCCACTCATAGACCACCCTATGTGGTCAGAGTCTTGCGCACCATAAAGAATCCGGATGGACCCATGGCTGCCAGTCCGCTCAGTTTCAAATAGTGCAGCACACATTGCATTAATATGTAAGGTACCTGACATGAGCATATTAAAAACACGTGAGAAAATGACGACAATGCCCAGTACTTTGGATATAAAGCATGCTGACAAATCTCTCATGTACCCAATCATACACCACCCTATGTGGTCAGAGTCTTGTGCACCATAAAGGATCCAGATGGACCCATGGCTGCAAATGCGCTCAGTTTCATATAGTGCAGCACACATTGCATTAATATGTAAGGTACCTGACATGAGCATATTAAAAACACGTGGGAAAACAGTGAGAATGCCCAGTACTTCGGATATAAAGCATGCTGACGAAATTTCTCATGTACCCAATCCTACACCACCCTATGTGGTCAGAGTCTAGCGCACCATAAAGGATCCGGATGGACCCATGGCTGCTAGTGTGGTGGGCACCAGATAGGACGGCAATGTGGCAGCTTCACACACATGATGTGGCACATGTCGAATGGATCACTTGGACGGGGGCCCAAATTCTTCGAATCCCAGAGGCTTTTCATGTTGTTCCACGCGACCCATGCATCAAACTGGTCCATGCGGGGTCGTGGAGGAAGGAGTTGACCCCATGGACCAAATCGAGGAGCATCCGGTCCTCCATCCCACAGCTGGAGCGGCGGCATCAGACGACCTCGCAGCTTCAGCGGATCGGAAAGAGACATGTTTCCACGTGAAAATGGTGCTAGTGAAGGAAAACTACGAAATGCGCGAGTGGTGACTTATGAACTTCAGAAAAAATCTTGGTTGAGCAATGAAACGCGTCTGGAACGCTGTTTGTCCTATCAAAAGTTTCCCTGTCTACAATCTCGCACACCAGACGACGTCGACAACGCTCGCCCATTTCTCCAGCAGAGGCAATGGACGTTCTTTTAGCGACAAATGGTGCGAGGATGCCATGGCCGGGAAATGAATAGAACGTCGTGAAGGACAAGTCTCAAATGATGTAAAAACACCTTATGAACTCCTTTTCTCACGTCGGTTCGCGCTACAGTTGGCCTTCCGTACCCTTCCCACTACGTCACATCAAAATGCGTCGTTGTCGTCAAGGAGGTGGCGGTTGGCGTACAGACTAGTGAGCGACGCTGACGAGGATGTCGTCGGTTGCCACTAGCGGTGCGATGTCATTCGTCAGAAAGATGTTTGATGACACGTGTCTAATGCCTCCACGCACGCAAAGTTTTTTTTGCAAATGGTACACAAACCTACAGCGATATGTGTCAAACCTAGGTCCGACAGAACATGGTTTGTGCACAATATTCTTCCAACAAGCAGCGTCTGCCGCACCTCCGCCGGAGGTTTGGCGACGTACTTGCGCTTGCAAAATGGGGTTCCGCTCCGGTACTGTTCACGACTGAGCGAATAGTGCATGGGCTACGAAGCTTTTAATTCATGTCGATTCCCGGATGAGTAATCTTTTTTACCTCGTGGGCGGCTGGTTGCTTTTTCGCTCGGCGTTGATACCTGCGTTATTTCCGACGGTCCGTTGATACCTGCGTTTTTTTTTGCACGACGACGGGCGAATGAGCTATATTGTTCCGAAAACTGGGCATATGGTGGCCGACCCCATACAAAATCAATCTGCAAAAGTGACGTCAAACTCGTGCTCATTCAATGCATGCGCCTCATATTCATCCTGGTTTACTTGAAGAAAGCTACAAGGTTTGGCGATAGAAAATGTAGTATTCGCTGTAGGTAGGCGCAGTTGCTGTACTAGCAAGGAAGTAGGTGACGAGCAACAGAGAGCGCCATGGAACGGAGAAAGCTCACGACTTAGAGAAAAAGCGGAGTCACAGATTGACTTACGAGAGTGAGTGTGAGCGAGGTGGTGAGAGCCGGTTGACCGGGTCACCCACGCGAGAGACTCGTCGTGGGGCCCGGACGCCACCCAGGGATCGAACCCGGCCCTGGAGCGAGCGAGCTCCAGGCGGTTTCTCACACGTCGGCACAAGCCGGACGTGTGGTCCCAAGGGATCAGCAACCCGGTTCACCACTCTGGTAACATGCAAGGATGCAACCAACTAACAAGCATGCATTCTCACAAGTTGTATCCCCTTTCAGTATGAGAGTATTACTAAACTAGGGCATGTCACAAGACCGGTGCTGACGCCACAACTTGGCCGCTTGAGGGAGTCACATCCTCTGTGTTCTTCATGCTGCACCACAGTCTTGCACCAGCGAGCCTTAATCCAGATTAATCACCTGCAGTGGTGAGGTGTGTGTGTGGATGGAGACAAGAGGGCACTTGCGTGTGNTGTGTAGCCGTCGACGACTACAGAGGGCTGAGCACGGTAGCACAGTCCTACACGTGCAGTGGACAACGCATAGCGGACGACGCGCAGTGCAGCCTCGAGGTGCTTCTGCCGAGGTTGCTGCGAGAACTGGGCAAGGAAGTTGACCGCAAAGGCCACATCTGCCCTAGTGGTGGTGGCGAGATACATGAGGGAGCCGACAACACTAAGGTAGTCGGTGACATCGACAGTCTCTCCCAGCTGTGCTGAGTCCAATGACTTCAGCAGACGCTGACCTGCTGGAGTCATTGGTGTGGACGTGGTGGGGATGTCTGCGAGCAGGGGAGCGAACCGCTCCCCCAGTGTGCGGATGTACGCAGCCTGGTGCACTTGCAGAGTGCGACGCTGACGATCACGCTCAAGCTCCATCCCCAGAAACACTCACGCAAGACCTAGGTCCTTCATCTTGTACACAGACTGCAACAGGTCCTTCACTGACTGGACAGCTGCCGGGCTGGGCGAGGCAATGAGTAGGTCATCAACATAGACCAACACTGCAACGAACGGCTGTGAGGGATCACTCAGGAAGAGCGCTGGATCGACCGTGCTGCAACGGTAGCCTCCTCGCTCGAGAGTCGAGGAGATCTCCATGTTCCAGCACCGTGGAGACTGCTTAAGCCCGTAGAGGGCCTTACGCAGTCTCCAGACCTTGCTTGTGCCATCAGTGAAGCCAGGGGGCTGGATCATGTAGATCTCCTCATCGAGCTTCCCGTGCAGGAAGGCGTTGTTAACATCCATCTGCTCCAGCTCCCAGTCGTGCTGGGCAACNAGAACCCCTTTGCTGTGAGACGTGCCTTGTACCGGTCGACAGTTCCATCGGGCTTCAGCTTGCGCCGAAGGACCCATCGGGCGGAGACTGCCTTGCGACCTGCAGGCAGGTCTACCAGCTCAAAGACTCCATGATCTTGGAGGGCTTTGAGCTCCTCCTGCATGGCCTTCTCCCAGAGGTCAGCGTCTGCTGCCTCACGAGCCTGCCGGACAGTGGTGGGCTCAGGAGGGAGAGTAGGGAGGCCGGAAGCCGGAAAGCATGCGGCGACATAACCGGCGACGGAAGACCCAAGAGCACTGTGAAACTCGTGGGCTACAAGAGCATAGCCAACTACAGAGTTCGGGTGCACGACGCTCACAGGTAGACCCAGTGCGTCAAGGCCGGTGGGGCGCACTGACGGGCCAGCTGTGGAGGGTGTGGCTCTAGAGCGAGTGACTCGCTGAGAGGCAGTGGATGAGCCTGCCGGGAGAGTCTCAGTAGGGGCCCTAGATGAGGACGGCTGGGAGGAGGGAAGAGCACGAAGTCTCCCCCCACGAGTGTAAGGCTCTGGGCAAGGGGGCCGAGCCTGCGGCTCACCGTCTGCAGTGGTGCTCACTACAGGAGAAACTGCAGGGCCCGGGGACGAGGTGGGAGTGGAGCGAGCAGTGGACTGTGCGTGAGTGGGTGCCGTGTGTGAGGACCCGGGGATGTCGGTAGACGGGAAGGGCACAGGGCTGCCGGCTGAGGACCGGGGTGACTCGGAATCCGGGGAGGGGGCTGAGGCCGCTGACCCGGAGGAGACTGAGTCCTCGTCACTGTCCGGAGGGGTGACAACAGGGGATGCTGTCTGAGGAGAAGACGTGGACACCCGAAGATCGGAGGCTGGAATAGACCCACCCCCCCCCAAGCCGACGAATCGAGGAGAGAGACGAAGGCGATGGGACATGGGACAGGTCACGGGGAAAGACGTCCTCAAAGAAGAGGGCGTCTCGCGATTCGATGACCCGGGAACGGTCAGGGTCCCAGAAACGCCACGCTTTAGACATGGCTGAGACGCCAAGAAAAGTGCAGAGGCGCGCACGAGGACTCAGCTTGCCATCACGAGAGTCCTCCGGCAACCAGACGGCAGCCACACAGCCCCAGACACGGGCCAGGCGAAGGTCAGCACGGCGGCCATACCAGCGCTCAAAGGGGGTGACATGGCGGGGAAGGGGACCGTGAGGAACACGGTTCCATACCTAGGTCATGTAGCACATGGCCTCGAACGAAAAGACGGGAGAGAGTGAGGACTCGCTGAGGAGAGTACGAACTCCATCAGCGAGGGTGCGATTCCAGCGTTCCGAGACACCGTTCTGCTGGGGTGTGTAAGGTGCCGAGGGCTCCGTGCACACCCCACGAGAGGTGAGGAAGCGAGCGGTGGGACCCATGAACTCGCCCCCTCGGTCACAGCGAAAGACTTTGAGGCGGCGGCCACAGGCCAGTTTGGCCTGTGGCAGCCAGGACTCAAGTGTGGGGCAGACATCACTCTTTTGCCGAAGGGCAAAAACCCAGCGCATTCGAGAGAAGTCGTCCGTGAGACAAAGGACATAACGTCCGACACCCCCAAGGGCGTCATGGGCAAGGGGTCCCATGACATCAGCGTGCAGGAGATCAAGTGGATGAGACGTGCGAGACTCAGAAGTGGAGAATGGGGAGCGATGCATTTTGCCTTGAGCACAGTCGAGACAGTCAGTGGGGCAGGGTGCAGGGAACGTGTCAGCATCAAGGCCATTTGCAGGCATGTCCCGAAGCAAACTGTCAATGGCAGCAATGTGAATGTGACAGAGACGACGATGGAGCAACTGTGCATGTGCAGGAGTGAGCGAACGGGCCACATGAACAAGGGCAGTCGTGGAGGGATGAGGTGCAAACGAGGGTACGCGGAACAGACGGTCACAACGAGTGCCTCGTAGTAAGACACGACCAGTGCTGCGATGCATGACAGAGGCAACACCACGACTGGATGTGAAGTCCATGCCCTGGTCGTCGAGAGTCGTAGCAGACAGCAGACTGAGCTCAAGAGCAGGCATGTAGAGAACGTCAGGGAGGAAGAGTTCCCCCCCAGGGCCAACGAAGCGGACGACACCGACCCCCTGTACAGGGAGAAGGTGGCCAGAGCCAGTGCGCATAAAGCGAACGGAACCAACAGGACCCAACGACACAAACGCTGAACGACAGGAAGTCATGTGGTGGGTGGCTCCTGAATCAAGAATCCAGAAGCCACCCGTCACACGGACAGACGCGGGGTCACGACTCACAGCAGCGATGGCGGAACGTGGAAAAAGGCGCTGGCCCCAAGCAGCAAGGCAACGAGGAAGACTGTACGACTGCCAATCCTCAATCCATGGGACATCATCTGGGGGACACCCCTGAACATGACCGGGGGGGGTCCACGAAGAGACAAGTCAACAGCACACGCAAGGCCCTCGTCGACCGAACGCACACTCTCACCTCCCTGATCACGGAGGTGACGCTGGTCGATGGCGTGAGAGAGCGCAGAGTCCAGCTGGCGCTCNATCTGGTGGTTCAGGGCACTTGGGCGCTGCATGACCAGCGGCGCCACAGTTCCAGCAGGTAACAGTGCTGGAGGAGGTGTGAGATGCCGTGCTATCAGAATTGCGGCCTTTCCCCCCTTTCCCCTGTCCTCCACCGCCTGAGCCACCTCCTTTGCTTTTACCTTTGTTGCCGCCTCCACCACGCCCACTTCCATGGGAAGCAAGGGAAGTGGCGGTGGTGGTGGAGGTGGAGACGGAAGATGAGCTGGAGGCTGATGAGGTAGAGGAGGAGGGAAGTGCGGTGGTCGCTGCTGCAACAGCTGCACGGTGTATGTGTTTGTTCTGCAAGGAGCTCCACCAGTCAGTGAGGCACTGGGAGGTGAACTCCCACAAAGCCCCAATCCCAGGGGGTGCGTTAGCGGGAACAGGCACTGCCGCCAGACGCTCCAACTCTGTGGCCTTCACTTCACGAAAGATGTCGCTGAGTTCAGGGATGAGGCCGTTGACGATGGAGAGGACAGCGGGGAGTTGGCCTGGTGCGGCTTTGCCGAGGTCACGCAGCAGGCGAAGGCTACGAGCCCAGTAGGCGTCCGCAGTCTCGTCAGCACGCATTGAGAGCGTGTTGAACTGGACGGTGAGGACGCTCTGTGCCGCGTGGCCAGTGACGGTCGTGCGCCGCTTGATCAGGGCATAAGCCCCAACCGGGTCAGCGGGAGTGCGGCGTGCAGTGTCAGCATTGTATGATCCAATCTCATCAGTGAGATCGTCTGGTCCAGCGCGAATGAGGGCTCTGACTGCTCGCGCTGACTCAGACTCGACAGGCACAAAAGGTGGAACAGCGGAGGGGTTTGGTGCATGGTAGTATTCCCAGAGATGTTCCCCTTGTGCCCAGGCACTAAAACGAACCTNAGTTGGCCTGGTGCGGCTTTGCCGAGGTCACGCAGCAGGCGAAGGCTACGAGCCCAGTAGGCGTCCGCAGTCTCGTCAGCACGCATTGAGAGCGTGTTGAACTGGACGGTGAGGACGCTCTGTGCCGCGTGGCCAGTGACGGTCGTGCGCCGCTTGATCAGGGCATAAGCCCCAACCGGGTCAGCGAGAGTGCGGTGTGCAGTGTCAGCATTGTATGATCCAATCTCATCAGTGAGATCGTCTGGTCCAGCGCGAATGAGGGCTCTGACTGCTCGCGCTGACTCAGACTCGACAGGCACAAAAGGTGGAACAGCGGAGGGGTTTGGTGCATGGTAGTATTCCCAGAGATGTTCCCCTTGTGCCCAGGCACTAAAACGAACCTCCCAAGAGTGAAAGGTGAGACTGGGTGTGAAGTGGGGTGGAGTAGAATCAAAGTCAGGCTTGCGTTGCACTGTTGGGGCAAGCGCTTTGGCTGCAGCAGCGCCAGCAGCTGCGGCGACTGCAAGTGGATCAGAGGTAGATGTGCCAGCGGCAGTGGAAGCGGAAGCGGGGGAGGTGGAGAAGGCGGCAGCAATGCTAGCGGACTGAGTGCTGCGCAGTGTTGGCTGCAGGCGATTCAGAACCAAGTCGGCGATATGATCGGCGAATGTTTCTTGATCAGCCTGCTCAGCCTTAAGTTTTTCCTCAGCAGCCCGCTGAGCACTGAGAGCTGCCTGTAATGCAGTGCGCTCACGCTGAAGCTCAGCCTGAAGCGCTGTGTATTGGTCATCGTCGACTGGCATTGTGCCAGCGACGTGACTCTGCCGAAAAAATTTCGGCAGAGTTTCCCTTGCCCGAATGGGCGTGGAAAGTATGAGATCGGTGTTGAATGTGCGCTGCAAGGCAACAACCTGAACGCACGAGCACGCCAACACAGGGAAGGCAGAGAGTACGGAGGGACAGGCAAGGCAGGCTCACCAGGCACTGCGGTGCAGAGAGAACAGTGGTGGCAGTGCTGCAGCGGCTGAGGAGAAGACGGCTGCGACAAAGGACGATGCGGTGACGACAAAGCAGGCTACACCTGTGAGTGCTGCACCTGACAGAGCGACGATGACAGCAGCGACCAAAATCAGCAGTTGTAGGTGGCGAGTGACTGATGATGATGCGGATGACAGGGAGACCGCCTGTGTTGTGGAGACCTTAGCAGAACCAACTGCATTGGAGAGCGCTGTGGCTGCTGAGGCTGCGGCGGATGCAACTGAGTCTGCTGCTGCAGCAACCTGAGTGGCTATGTTGACGGCAGAGGCCGCCAAGGGTCCCTGGTCAACCGCTGCAGTGTATGCGTCAACGGCTCGACCTGTAGCAGTGCTCGCCGGCGCACGTGAGGCGCGTGCTGTGGCTGCAAGGGTGGTGGCAATGGCAGCGCTGGACGAAAGGATAGCTAGCAATGCTGAGAGAATATCAAGGGACGGAATGGGCTCTGCAGTAGATGCAGCTGGGGATGCATCACGACGCGGAGCAGAGATCTCAGATGCTGTTGCTGCAGCAGGTGGAGCTGGACCACGAGAAACAGAACGGCGGTGTTGCGGGCGCGTCCTATGGGAAACGGGTGGTCTTACCGGAGTGGTGAAGAGGTCGGTGGTTGTTCTGTGGTGTTGTGGTCGACCGGTTCAGCGACGTTGGCGTGTCGTCGTCGGCTGACTGACAGCGCGTTGCGTAATCTCTCGCGTCCGTCCACGCGTAGTGATCAGCGGGATCGTAGTCTTCACCGGGATGATACCCCGGACTGTTGCGACGCACCCTTGACCACACCTCTCTCTCCCCCCTGTCCTCGTAGTATGCAAGCTCCTCGTCAGTGTTTGCACGGTCCTGAGCCACTGTTGACGACGGAGGTGCTGGTTCAGTCTCAGGTGGAGACGCCAGTGTAGAGATTGATGGGCTGCCTCGGGGCAGCCCGCGGAGGCTGAGGGACGCTGGACTCAAGTCTGACTGTGAGGGCAGCGGCTGCACAGAGTGGTGGCTGCTGCGGCTGTCCGGGCCCCAACTTAAGTTGCTTCTCGTGCCAAGCGGTTAAGGGACTAAGCTCAAACGGCTGCAAGGCATGATCGCTGCTGTTGCTGCTCGAGTTGCTACGGCCTTGCGCTGTGGCACGTCAGGGTTCCCCGTTCATCAACGTCAGCCGCTCCTCAGAGTGGCGGCTGGTGCTGCTGTCCAAGCTGCGGCGGTCGTGGCTGACACCTATGCTGCTGCTGCTGTTGCTTGGTCCGCTATGGCCCAAGCCTTGGAAACACCCGTAGGTTGATGACAGCGGCTGCCAAGAGTGGCGGCTGCTGCTGATGTCCAAGCTGCTGCAGTCTAGGCTGACACCTACGCTGCTGCTGCTGCTGCTTGGTCCGTCATGGCCCAAGCCTCGGAAACACCCGTCGGTTGATGACAGCGGCTGCCAAGAGTGGCGGCTGCTGCTGATGTCCAAGCTGCTGCAATATTGTGCTCAGATCTGCGAGCGTGACGTTAGATCGTCACCTACGCTGCTGCTGCTGTTGCTTGGTCCGCTATGGCCCAAGCCTCGGGATCAATCATCCGTTGATGACAGCGGCTGCACAGAGTGGCTGCTGCTGTTGCTTGATCCGTCACGGCCCTATGCCGTGACTTGAGCGGGGTTGTACGTCGCTCGATATGAGAAGCTGCTCAGAGTGGCAGCTGTTGCTGCTGCCTAGGCTGCCAGACCTCGTGCTGAGATGCACGAGCGCTATGCAAGCGGCTGTACAGAATGACCGCCGCTGCTGCTGCTGTTGCTTAGGCTGGCGCTGTCTCGTACTGTGACTTATGGGAATCAGCGGGTTCGTGAGGTCCCAGGGCGTCGCGGCGGGAGGGAAGGCCCTCCTGCTCTGATACCAGTAGGTAGGCGCAGTTGCTGTACTAGCAAGGAAGTAGGTGACGAGCAACAGAGAGCGCCATGGAACGGAGAAAGCTCACGACTTAGAGAAAAAGCGGAGTCACAGATTGACTTACGAGAGTGAGTGTGAGCGAGGTGGTGAGAGCCGGTTGACCGGGCCACCCACGCGAGAGACTCGTCGTGGGGCCCGGACGCCACCCAGGGATCGAACCCGACCCTGGAGCGAGCGAGCTCCAGGCGGTTTCTCACACGTCGGCACAAGCCGGACGTGTGGTCCCAAGGGATCAGCAACCCGGTTCACCACTCTGGTAACATGCAAGGATGCAACCAACTAACAAGCATGCATTCTCACAAGTTGTATCCCCTTTCAGTATGAGAGTATTACTAAACTAAGGCATGTCACAAGACCGGTGCTGACGCCACAACTTGGCCGCTTGAGGGAGTCACATCCTCTGTGTTCTTCATGCTGCACCACAGTCTTGCACCAGCGAGCCTTAATCCAGATTAATCACCTGCAATGGTGAGGTGTGTGTGTGGATGGAGACAAGAGGGCACTTGCGTGTGTTCGTAACAATAACCAACATTCGCAACCGTTAAAGCAATTATACAATGTGTGTCTTCTCACTTATCTACGTACCGATCCTACGGCATTCACGTATAAAGGCCTTGGCACACGTGGCAGGTCAATATATATATATATGCAAGAATCACACTGCGGTACGAGATTCTTGTCTCGATCTCGCATGACATGTGACGTGTCTCGGTCTCGTCTCGTCTCGCGCAAGACAATTCGAGATTGTCTTGTGTCGTGCGGTACGAGACAACGAGACGAGACAAAATCGAGACAATCGAGATCGAGACCGGTCTCGATCTCGATTGAACACCATTAACTGCATTGAACACAAGTGGAATAAAGCACTTGAAAGGAGTCTGGGGTCAAGTTAGAGGTCAGTAGCCATTTCCTCGCATCATGGATTGGCGATGCCCTTGTGGTTGCCATTCCACATACATGCCTACCACAACGCTTCATCATCCTTGTGTGCCCAACCTCAGGAAGCCCCAGTTTTCTAGATGGACATGGGATGCGCTGTGACGTTCACCAGCAGAGCTACGCTGTATACACCAATCCAATGACCTGACTCCTTGCTTGCCAGGTGGACGCGTTCTGACACGAGGATGGC
>SZWC01014409.1:43145-55981 GCA_023375785.1 Penium margaritaceum
ACACGCACACACACACACACACACACACACACACACATACACACATGGAGAGAAGTGAAGTTTGGATGTTTGAGGTGGTGAACTTGGGCAGGGAATCTTTCTTTAGCCACATCAAGAGGGTTAGAACGGTGGAAAAAATGGGACAATGTGACTATTTGTCATGTGACATGTCATGTTTTGTGTGGTTGCACTGTCCACATTGGCTACCACCTATCAGAATTGGTCAAGGATCCCAGGTATCCTGTCCTACACTCAGCCCATGCAGCCTGTCTTAGGTGCTGGTAGGTTGCACACCCTCTGATGGCGTCATGTTCCTTATCCCATCTATGGGACACACTTTCAAAGTGAGATGCTTTTCTATTTTTATGTCCTCTTTCAGGAAAAAACAAGATTAAGTTTCCATTCATTATTGACATGGTTTACCCATGTTTAACGCCTTCATAGTATAGTAATAAGTTGTTTTACATAAGCAGTTTGTACCATGCTTTCTCACGGAGCCCCAGGAGGTGATGGTCGACAGGGGTCTTGGCACGCTCATGATTGTGAGCATCAGCTGAGGACATTGGTCATGATTGGCACAGTTGCATTCCTCCTCCCAAGTGTAAATGTGCAATAATCACTTTGGTGCCAACAACGTGTTGAAAAATGGCATTGTTGCCATGTCTCAAAATCCTTTGACATCGGATTCTGACAAGACACAAGGATATAAGCACATGAAGCTCGATAGGGTATGCACACCATTGCAAGACTTCTAGAAGACAGGCACCAAGAAGACCTTGCAGGCACATTGCGACCAATGTCCCAGGAACTTATCCCTCGACCAGGGCTATACAAGCAACATGTGGAAACATATGTACAACTAGCACTCTCCAACTGACAAGTGGTTAAAAGAGGAGTATGCAACTCAAGCGCTCAAGGTGGCGACGTCTCAGGTGGTTGTTGTGAAAATAGAAAAAGAGGTGGAGAACACCATCATCGCACCTGGAGTAGCAGCTTTTGGGGTTCTGTTNGTTTCCTTGCTATGGCTGCCTTTTGCATAAGGATCTAGAGGCAGCTGTCAAAGGTAAAGTTTTCTGCCTCTTTCACCACAGATGGCTGGACAGGGGATAACAGGATGATGTACGCAACTGTCACAACGCACTAGATGGAGAGCTAGAAATCAAGGCAATCACACTATGTTTCACTGTTACACCTGAAAGTCCTACTTTCGTGAGGATGTTTAAGTTGTTCTCTACATATTCAAACTCCTGGGGCTTATGGGACCGTGTTTGACCGTGGGCAACGAGATCACTAATGATGCAAAGATAAAAAAATTCACCATCCCAAAAGTTAGTTATTAGATGGCTAGGTATATCAGATGCCTCGGCACATCACGAATCTTTATGTCAATGTTCTCACGAACCTAGATGGTGTTTGTTGAGGTCATAACATCTGAAAAGGGCATTCTAGTGTTTGTAAGAGGGCCCGCACGATGTGAACAGTCAATCATCAACCGCGCTGCTGCTGAATGAGTCACCCACCAGTCGTTGCATCTCAACACGAAAACTAGCTGGAACTCAACTTTGGACATGATGTAGCATGTTTTGCACCTCAAACATGTTCTCCCTAGCTAGCTTGATGGCTATGGTCGGAACTTTGGAGCTCTGAAATAGTCATCTGATGAGCCTCATCACCCTCATTCCAAAGCCATTCAGGGCTTGCACTAACAACGTCAGTGGAAGCATGTTGCCTACCCTCAACTGTTTGGTTCCATTCCTTAAGTCCATGACATTCAAGCTGCCATGCGGGCAGGTGAAGGCAAAAGGAGCAATTGAAAAATGCAAAAGGAGAGGAGAGGCGGACTAGCTCAAAGCCAAGGAGAAGCTGCTGACACATTTCTGCTGGATTTGGAGAATGTTTTGGAAAAGCTCAAGAAGTATGCAAAAGCACTGATGGAGAAGCATGTGCTGGAAACCACCACATACCCTCATTCTAGGTTGAAGTATAATGGCAAAACCCATTATTCAAAAAACATCTGGTCATAAGTAGACCTACAAGTGAAGCGGTTGTAGCTAACGCGCTCATATCACGAGCATGTCAAGCAAGAGCATGCAAAAACAGTAGCTACAGCAGCAATAGAACCAACGTCATCAGAAGAGAAATAGGAGGCAGGCATAAAAAAAGCACCACAGATCTTCCGGGTAGATTTCAGCCTCTACAGTTTCCTGTCCATTGCGCTCAAGGGGTGAACAACAAAGAGCAGAGGAAATCTCTCTATTGGAATTAGCACTCCCGGACCCCGTGGAAAAAATGTTTGAGAAACCGGTTCCAGCAGTAGTAACACAAGTACATTTAATTGGAATGGAGGAGGAGGAGGAAAAGAGGAGTAAGCAGGAGAAAAAATTCCAAACACAAACATCCTAAGGTAAAAACAAAATCTGCACAGCCAATTTCCAACCTTTTGCCTCATTGGCATGGACATGTTCTGTATGTCTGGCACTTCCTCTCCTTATGAATGGTTGTTTTCCCTGGACAAACATGTGATCACATTACTCTAATATTTATTGGTTCATTTGACACCGAAGACCTTGCTGACCATGAAGATTTGGATAAACAAGCCAATGGTGTGAGACCTCCTTGTCACTGTGGCTAAGGAGCTGTAAGACAAGGAAGAACACATGAATGAGATCCGCAAGAAGGCGAGGAAGTCGCTGGTTGGGGAAGTGGCAGAAGAGCTACAAGGACTTAGTCTTTAAAGAATGTTGGTGAGCATGGGGACATCCGGATATGGGGTTTGGGAATGAAAACGGGACGTTCAACAACATTATAGATATGCGATGTGATGTGATGTGAGCAAAGTGTACTTTCAAAAGCACAATAGTGATTCCATTCATTCCATTCATTTTGAAATTCATAAAGCTTTCCTTTCCATTGCACCTGTATAAAAAAGGCGATGGAATCGAATGAGATTTCAGTTGTGCACGGCCAGTGTACTTAACTAATGTGGAGTTGTTGTGATCACAAAGTTATAGTTGACATCTTGCAAAGAATGACTGAAGATAAATGAATTCAAGGTGGAAATGTACCAAGTCCATACTAAAAGCACGGAATTAACTAAACGAGTACACTACACATCGATGACTCTATTGTTTCACTCTGTAGAACACTTAGACTCGGTAGTATAGTCTCATGTCCCAAAAAAATAGCATGATTTATGGAAGGATGAAATTTTAAGGTGAGTTTCATGAACATACTTGTCTATCATAAAATCTAGGGACTACCAAAGAAAAAGTTATGTTAGTTGCACATGACATGATTTGAATAGATCCATGGACATATAGATCTCAAGATCGAAGAGTCAGGAGATCCACTGTCCGGATCCGGATCCGCAGATCCAATTCCAAGTGGATGATCAGGACTACAGATTTGGATCTAACTTTGGATTTGCATATCAGATCCAATGTGTAGTTTCACCAATAAGCTGCTATCTGGGATTGATATGGGTTATGGGGAGGATGAAGTTAGTGAATTCATATGTTGTGATGATGATATCAAGAAACATGAGTTTGTATCTACACAGTGTTTCTCAGATTTCCATGTACTCCTCGTGAACATTGAAGCCCTCTGCAATGAGTTGTTGTGCCCACTCTATTTCTTGCACGTGCCTGGTAGTAACCACTAAGGAAACATGGCCAAGTACTTTGGATACTGTGCACAAGGATCACAAAGAGAACCATTAGACGTCCATAACAATGCCTATAGCTACCAATCCAAAGATAAACTTGTCTTCTTTGAAAGGATGGAAGTTATTGACCTTGATTACACAAGGACATGGCATGTGGAATAGATGGATGACATGGTCAAGTTTGGAAGAGCACACCTGCATTATGCAACTACCACTTGTAGGGTAGAATCCCATTAAGTCCTTTTCATGCGTAATCCAGAAGCAAAGATGAAAATGCAATTGCATGGTAAGATAGAAGATGCTCTAGCTTGAACCCTGGTTGACGTGAGAGTGGATGACTCCTTCATAAGAAGAGCATTTGTACGTAAGTGGAAGTTTATTCACACATCGTGTACAAGGACGATAATGGTCGATGATGACAGAGAGGTATCGTTGATTGGCTAATGAATGACACAA
Organism: Penium margaritaceum; assembly: GCA_023375785.1. NCBI lineage: Eukaryota > Viridiplantae > Streptophyta > Zygnematophyceae > Desmidiales > Peniaceae > Penium > Penium margaritaceum. The sequence goes on from SZWC01014409.1 coordinate 47,266, forward strand.
ATCACACTATTAGGGTACACGGCCATGGTTTGTATAGTGGTACTTTACCTCATGGATCCCTTTGACGTGGTCTTGGCAGGCCCACATCTTGTCAGCTACAAAGCACTCATGTGCTTAGACACAAAAAAATTAGGAGTACGTAACGATATGATAACCATCACCTTGTCTCCAATACCCAAATTTGATGGCCACAAGCTTCAATGCAGCCAAGCCTCACGGCTCTCCGACTAAATGTACGTTTAAGGTAAGGTTGGCAGTTCTTCCTCATCGTCCTTGAAGAACTCGATGAGCAACCAAAAAGTGTGGTGGCATCAAGAGTGGGCAGCATATTCTTTGAGATGTTTGATGTGCTTGAGCCCCTGCTAAGTGGGTCGCCACTCAAGCATGTGTTTGGACACACAATCCAACTGGAACCATGAGCAATACCTCACTTTTGATCTGTCTAATGTTTGAGCCTCGTAGAACGATTAGAAGCCAAGGCACTAATCAGGGATTATTTTTGAAAGGGCTTGGTCAAGCCAATGTTTTCCCCGATGTGGACCTTTGATCCTCTTTTTGAACAAAAAACACGGAGGCTTGACAATGTGTGTTGACTATTGCACACTAAACAAGCTCACACTGAAGAACTGATATCCACTCCCTTGCATCAAGAAATTGTCTGACCAGCTCCAAGGGACAGAGTCTTCACATCTCTTGATCTTTACCAAGATGCAACCAAATCTGGATCAGAGAAGTGAACGTACCAAAATCTGCATTCATAACCCATCTGGGGCATGACCAATTTCATTTCCTCTGCTTTAGACTCAAAAACGCACTTGCAATATATCATGTAGTTATGAACATCCTTCAAGACCTTGGAAAATCATTCTTGGCGTATCTTCATGAGAGTCTAGTGTCTTCCAAGAATCATGCAGAACATGAGCAACACTTCAAAAGAATACTCAGAATATTTCAAACCAATTACTTCTTTCTGAAGGGAAAAAAGAATCTTTGTCATATCATCAGCGACAAGCAGACAAGGGTGGACCCTCACAAGGTGAAGGCTTAGTAGCATCCTCAGCCCAGGAACATGGGCCAAACATATTCCTTCTTGGGCCTCGCAAATTACTTCCGACGCTTTATGAGGCTACTCCACCTTGGTGATTCATCTCACAACCATTCAATTGGATGGCAAGTACATGGTTCTTGTCAACAAAGTACACCAAATCATTTGAAATGGTGAAGACAATGTTGGTCTTGACACCAACGCTTGCACTCTTTGATGCAACAAGACCTTGGGAAGTACAGTCTGATGCTTCAGTCACAAGGGTGGGATCCGTGCTTATACAAGATGGCAACCATGTTTCCAAAAAAGGCTAAAAACTCTTTGATGTGAAGACCACGTACAAAACTGGGGATCAGAAGCTCTTGGTAGTGGTACACACATCCAAGACATGGTGTTTGTGTCTTTATGTGGCATCGTAGTACATCACGGTGGTCACAGACCATAACCTTCTCATTTACTTCCAGACGCAACCAATTTTCTTCAGGAGGCATGTATGTTAGTGCAAATACCTGAGCCGGTTTGTATTCACCAAGGAGAATAAACCTGGCCAGACTTACATGGCTAACACCGTGAGTTGGAGCCTGCCCCATGTGGCTTTGGTGTGAATGACAAGAGAGTCACCAACCTATACTTTGCGACACTTGTGTCGACAACCACAATACAACGAAACCCACTCTGCCCACCCCATAGAGTTGGCCCATGTTCCTAGGTTGAGGAAATTGCTTGAAACACATTGGCTTCAAGGATAATGGGATGGCTCAGTTCATGCCCACGACAACCCGAGCCACGGCTGAATGAACATCCCTCGTGTTTAAGAAAGGCGTAGACTATTACCATAGACAACCTCTCCATGCCATCTCTGACCAAGATGCTCACTTCGCCTGCCAGTTTTGGCTCGCATTACAAGCATAGTTTGGAACACGGCAAGGTATTTCCTTAGCGTTTCATCTCTATAGCAATGGGCTGACTAAGTGTGTGAACTGCACACTTGAACAAATTCTCCTTATGTATGTTGAGCCAACGGTTAAAGATTTGGATGACTACTTGGCCGGGTTGTATTTGTTGTACACAACATCATGAAGGAGTCCAATGAATTTGCCCCAGTATTCTTCAACCATGGATTGGCATCCGATGGTACCTGCTTCTATGGTGAACTATGAGGGTTAGCGGTGATCAGGTATCCTCCGCCTAAGCCTTTGTAGGGTTCAGATACATGCCAATTGGTAGCACTTGAAGGTATTGAGTAACCAGAATTGTGATTTGATGTTTTCCATTAAACATTCTCTGTTCTTGGGTGNAAATGGCTAGGGTCCTTCGTAGTTACTCAAACTTTTGAGATGGCGGCGTATGAATTAGCCCTTCCATTGGCAATGCAGATCCATGACACCTTCCACGTGACCCTTCTTGTACCCTGACAATACAAGGGTCTGTTTAGCCACCTCCTTTCATCGTTCTTGCAACAGAAGGCCAATGTGAGGTGCACCGCATCCTCCAACACCATGAACACAATCTGCATGCACGAGTGGTCAAGGCATAGTTGATCAACTAGGCTGGTTGTGAACCTGACCAAAACAGTTGGGAGCCAACGCCATTAGTGCCATCTGTAGCGATTGCCGAGTACTAGGAGGAGTTGGCTGTCCATCAAAGTCAGTGCTAGGGAATTTGTTACATCAGATTTGCGTCCTCCTGTAGCATAGCATGATTCTTTACACCTCAAGGGTGGTGGGCAGAGGACACGGCAATTGACTGCATTGGTCATTGATGGGGTCTGGATGTCACAAATATACCTGTTGAAGAGGGATAGAAACATGGTACGGGGACTGTGGGACTCTCCATGCATTGAAGTGGAACCTGCCAATTCTTGGTGTAGTAAGACATAACGCATGGCTAAGGTGACTCCAACACTTACAAAAAAATGGTTGTTTAAAGTTATCAATGGATGAGTTCTACTCTTCACATACCGCAATGATCATTTTTTTTTTTCTTTCAAAATTCCTATTTTTGTGATCCTTGATTTCATACACAGTTTTGCCCCAAAAATTATTCATATTGTACCTTGGAATTCGTTCAACAGAAATTGGTGATCTTTGAACTCGTTCACAAACCAATTGGATCACTCTCTGTGCAGACTACCATCTGGACGAACGTCCTCCCCTCTTTTGTAGAGCCGTGAGTACATACAAGCCTCTAACTTGCTGCCAGGATTCAAACATTCCATAGCCAAAAAAAGGATACACGTGCAATGCAAGCGTGTGCATTCTGTTTGAGAACTCAAATGGTTGTATCCATGCGCTACATAGCAAATCGCCTTGATGTACACTTGTGTAGGCAAACTGTGGTTAAAGCACCTCCTAGAATGTTTTGTTGAGATTAGCAACTGGCATCTGTCACACCCTCAATTGCCGTCAATCCCTTTTGCCATCATGGACAGCTATCTACAGCAAGCGACACCAGAGGAGCTTGAGCGACGTTTGGAGAACGTTGTCCGTCAGGATCCTCCGCCGCATCCACCGTCCCCTATGCTTCCAGTCGGGTGTCCTTGTAAGGTTGTCCTCATGTCAGACACCACCGATGCTTTGCGGGCTACAGGCGCATTTGCATCCACGTACGGCAAAAACATGGCCACGGTCGCATCACCGCTGACCCTGTCGTCAACGGTCTGACTCATCATCTGCGCACCATAAGTCACAGGTCAACGTCATCTTAATGACCAAGTTGGATGCTCGCATGACCACGAGGCTGTCGGTGAGCACATGCGCAAGTTGAAGTTGCGGAATGTAGGCACGGTGAACACCAACACTACATAAATCCCTCCTCCACTAGACCCAGCAACTCTGGACACCCCTCGGTGTTGGCCCACCTACAACGAGAAGGGGAAGGCAAGGGTCACGGACAACGAGCCAAAGCGATTGCCACGGATGACACGCCTGCGCATGGGTGCACTATGTATCAATGGTGCAAGAAACACTGAAGACACCGTGGCACTCAATAACAATAGCAACAATAGTTTATGCGATGGAAGCGGAAGTGAAAGCGTGGGTAGTGATAATAGCAGCAGTGATGACAGCGACAGCACTCGTGACACGGACGATAGTACTGACACCAAGTGCATGGCGCTTTGGGTGTTGCAAGCTACAACGTCAACTAACAGTGGCAATGCCAAGTCAACTGCAGGCAGAAGGGGCCCGTATTGTGACTAGTTTGGATTGGGCCACTTCCACACCATCTTCAAGGCTATGAATGATGAAAAATCCGTGTGTGCCGCTGTCAAGCATCTAAAAAACTTCCATATCCTGGGTGGTTTTTACGTCTACGATCGGCTCGTCATCTCCATGGTTGCTAATTGGTTTGAGCGGGGTACCCTTGTTTTGAAGCCTTAGTATCGTAGCATTATTATAGAAAACCTGAAAATGAAACCAACTACTCCTCTCTCCTCCAAGCGCAAGCGCAAGCACGGCAGCCGCGGCAAGAAAACATTGCTTGTCACACATCCATAAGTCATAGCCAAGATTGAAAAGGTTTTGTAGGATGCATGCACAACTGGACATGCGGTGAACTCCAAGACCATTCATCGATAAGTCTCGGATGTCATCACCGGTCACGTACCAGACACCCTTGAACAACTAGAATCAAGAGCTTTTAGACGTCTGTGGGTCCAAAGGGTCGTGAGGAAGGAGCTAGGATGGTCGTGGTGTTGTGGCACATCCGCTGCACAGAGGATGCCGGTTGATTGGGAGGATCGGGTCCTCACCTTCCATTACTGTGCAGCCATTGTGGTTTTGTTATACAGGATGAAACCCTTCTTTGTTGTCAACACGGACAACACAGGCATCCAACTGATGGTATTCGCAGACCACACGTTCACTCCACTAGGTAGCAAACATGTGAAGATCCTCTGACTCTAGGACAAACGACAGATAACGGTATTGGTCAGCTATACCATGACGGGTGACATGTTGCCCATGCAACTGATGTTTTGAGGCAAGTCAAAGAGGAGTCTGCCACACAGACCACAAGCGTGTTGTTTGCAGGAGAGTGGCACGTTGCTGACGTTCATGCCCAACCATTGGACAAATGGTGAAACTATCCGCGAGTGAGTGTGAGGGGTTCTTGTACCGTACTCCAGCCGCATGTGCACATTGCTGGACATTGAATTTGGGAAGGCATACATGCTTTGGATCCTTGACGCATGGCGTGCTCATGCACGTGCGACTTTTCAGGAATGGCTCCGCACAAACTATCCATACATGCGCACAACTATGCGATGTTGGTGTCATTAGGACAGTTGAGAAGAGGATTGAAGAGGTATGTGCAACATGGAGAACTGAGCACACGAGGACAGGTCAGGCCACCAACGCAGGCACGATCCTCCTCAAGGAGGAGGCATGTGCTTGGCTCCATGAGGCACGGCACCACATCTGTGGTGAGGAGGTGGTGAATTTGGCTTGTGCTAAAGCCAAATTCCCATGTGTCTTCACTTCTGAGTTTCAACGTGAAGCTGCTCCCCTTGTTTGGAAGATTCTCTTTCACAATGCCGAAGTAAAGGAGGGGGATGAGGTTGTGTGCTTTTCTTCTCAAGTGGATAAATTAGATTTTCTTAGTGAACACAAATTCTTACGCTTTGCAGTGCATCATGTTCTTTTCATGCCTTGACTAACGAAGGATGTGACGTGGGAAATGTGATTTCCTTGTGAGTTGTGTGATCCTTGTTTTCATTAATTTGGTCTCCACATGTTCGTTGATTTTGATGAGGAGAAAGACATGGATGACTAATTGTTTTCTGTGTTACACACAAGCTGAGGAATATAGAAAAAATTTTAACCCGGTAAGAATTGTTTAGGGTGTACTTTAGCAGTTCCTTTGAAAGAACCCGTTCAATAAAAAGGGACAAAATATGAATACATATGAAATCAAAGGTCAGTAGGGTAATCCATGAAGAAATCGTCATCATCAACTTTGTACATTAAACTCAAACATCTCATATCTCAGGACATCGGGTTCTCCTTTTACCTTATACCCTCCGCCTTGGTCCCAAATGAGGGGTTTGGTATCCTAAACTTGTGCTCTTGCATTGTTTTTCACAATCAGAGACCTAAAGCACGTATTAGGTGAAGCTCAGTTTCTATTTTGATGTGATGGCAAAAAATTGCATTGCTTCTTTGCCTTACCTTCTCACCTCCTCCCACTCACTCTCTCCCCTCATCCTTGCTCATCTCACTAGCAAGGGGGGGACAAAAGAGGATGAGAGTGCAAGGCCACTAGCATTTTTCTCGAGGCCCTCCCCATCTCCTGGCCATCGATTGAACCATCAGCTTGATTGACGGCCGGTGGCTAGCCAACCGGTGGCCGTCCGGTCACCTGACTCGCAACTGACCACTAGCTGGCCTGCTACCACCTGGCAAGAAGGAAGCGAGTGGCTAGTCATCAGCCAGCCCTTGCTGTGCAAAGAGTGGCTTCTGGCTAGCCCGTCATTTCTGCAAGAGGGGTGGGTTGCGTCTCACAAATTCGTGTCATCTCTCTTTTCATTTCTTGCAATTTCTCTCACTTGCGCTCTCCCCTCTTCCTTGCTTGCGCTCTTGATAAGGAGGGGCAAGCAAGGATGAGCGTGTGAGGCCGCTGGCCTTACCCTCAAGGCCCTCTTGGTTTTCGATCAAGCCACGAGTTCCTTCGAAGGCTGGTGGCCGGCCAACAGGTGGACAACCAGTCACCTTATTGGCCAAAGCGGGCTAGTCATTTAGCCGCCTGGACGCCAGCTAGCCGGCGGCCAGCAAGTGGCTGTCCACCGGTCAACCCTTTCTCTTGGAAGGGGTAGACGCCAGCCATCCTCTCGCCTTTCTGAGGTGGGAGGACAAAACGGGCCCTCCTGGCACATTCTTTCCCACCCATTATGAATTGTCTTGGTTTATGACCAACAAGTATGGGTGAAAGAGAATGCGGCATTGACACTATGAAAATTAAATGATTAACTTCATTTACTTGTTAAACATGGTAAGTGATTTCCCCTCTTCAAGCTGAAGCGTTCTTACAACATGCATATCGGGCGTCCCTAACCTCCTATGGTTGATGTCCATGAATACCACACAAAATCAATCTTGTTCACTCTCACTGCATTCAGGTGGTTCCCATTACCATGCATATATCCATGCAAGCAATTAGTATGCTCAAGTCCCTGTTGACCACCCAAGTGTGCAAGCAAGACTCAAGCTCCCATGAGTTACGTTCAAATTCATAACTGGTCCAAAAAACAAGATGTTCAATTGCAACCCTCAATTATTGTGTACCTTGGCGTGGTATTGAAGTAGGAAAAGAACCCCCTAGTGGGTGTCGATTGCAAAAACTGTTGGTGGTGGCCAACGGTTGCTCCACCCATGTATGGAGCCAACAGGGTGACATGAAAAAACTATCATTTATCTTGATACTTGGAAAAAGGAGTAATCACTATGTTACCGGCCCAACACGTGCAACAATGGGAAACAAATCATTCCACCTTGCTAGAAGTTTTGGCACCCTCGTTGACTTCAACCAAAGGTTCTCAGTACTAAGCAACACGTTGTTACTGATATAGAATAGAGTCTACGAATTTGGGTAAGTCCTGAGCAGAATGAGCCTATCTCTCTTTGCTCCCACTCCTCACAAATGGAATGGGTACCAGTGGATGCTGACCACTGTTCAAGAGAAATGGTACAAATGGCATGGACTTGTTCGCCTAGATTGCAAAACCTGCTGATGTTAGGAATTCATCAGGTGTATTCATGGCGAGATCCACGTACATGGGGACAACTTGATCCAATGTATGATTCGGGTGCTGTCTTTTCTTCTAGCTTTGAGGATGATACACTGGTGATGCTTGAGACACTAGCAAAGTACTAGCAAAATTTTTGTATCTCAGTCACACACAATGCATAACAACAAACCATGATGCTTGACAACACCGTTAAAGAAGAGACAAGTAGTCTCCTCTATCTTGACATCAATCATTGTGGGAATGAGCTGTCTCATCTTTTTTACAAGATCCATGACTACTAGTAATGAATCGTGGCCACGGGCCATGTCCAAAGGACCGGTAATAATGTCCATGCTCTTGTTCTCCCATGGAGCTCTATGGATGGGAAGTTGTTGGAGGATTCAATCAGACGGTTTTTTGCTAGTTTTGTTTCAAAGACACGAGTTGCATGGGAGAACAAGAGCATGGACAAGAGCATGGGAGAACAAGAGCATGTCATGCAATGCTTTTGGACATTGACACACCACCCTGGCCACCAACAGTGGAATAAGCTTACGAATACCATCTATCGCGGTCTTACATGACCTGCGAGCGGCGAGTCATGGAACTAGGTTGTTTCCTTTCTTTGCTTCAAGGTCTCACAAGTCTAGCACAACAATAAGTTCTTAATGCCAGTAGATTTTGCCAGCTTCCACGGATCCAAACTTGCCCAAAATCCAATGTTCTTGAAACCAAGAATCCATATTTCTTCCCATGCAAATACCGATAATAGAACCATTGTATTGGGTGACCTCTCGAGATGGTTTTAGCAGAGGTGTGGGGGAGGGGGGTCCACTGTTTTTGCTATAGCTATCACAATGGCAATAAAGCACCCATCGATCTTGATATTCACTTCAATAGGCTAACTGTGTAGTTGATCGGCCCCATTTATGTGTCTTGGCACATGA
>SZWC01014410.1:11621-29383 GCA_023375785.1 Penium margaritaceum
ACGACGATGACGACGACGATGACGACGACGATGATGACAACGGCAGCAGCGGAGGCCGCGGCAGTGGCGGCGGAGGCGGCAACAAGGCAGCGGCAGCGGCGGCGGAGGCGGCAACAAGGCAGCGGCAGCGGCAGCGGCAGCGGCGATGGCGGCGGCGGTGGCAGCGGCGGTGGCAGCGACAAACACGACAACGACAGAGCGACTGGTTGTTCATGAACTGGAATTTCCTTGTCCTTGCATAAGCAACAATCCCGATCACAGTGAAACCTACCCCGATCCCACCGTGCCAGCTTCTGCATCTGTCAGCTGCAACTGTCAGCTGCTCCATGCCTCTCCACCCTGATGCAAAAGATACATTCCCACCGGCATCCCAAGCGGAATCTCTCGGCAGGTCCGCATTTCTTCAGCAAGCGGTAGAATCTCGTGCGAAAGATGCTGCCAATGTCGACTCCCACATGACCATCTGCCCGTGCCCATGCTGACGCTGACGCCGACGGCCCAGAAACTCTGCCCGTGTCCACATTTCTCCAGCAACTCTGCAGCAACTCTGCGTCAGACCCTAGGACTAGGGCAATTGTGACAGCCAGAGCAACTACCACACACGGCAACTACCATGCGGCAACTGCCACACACAGAAACTGCCACACACAGAAACTGCCACACACAGAAACTGCCACACACAGAAACTGCCACACACAGAAACTGCCACACACAGCAACTGCCACACACAGCAACTGCCACACACAGCAACTGCCACACACGGAAACTGCCACACACGGCAGTGGTGAAGTCAGCAATGGCTAAGGACGCCGCAGAGCTGATGTGACAGATAAGCGTTGAGCCAGCGGGAACCGAGGACACGGCAAGGCACAGTGGCTCACTGCCTGGACCTGACAGTGCTGATCAAGGGCCCGGAGCAAGGGCGGCCATTCCCCCCATTCTAGGGCAGAGCAGGAATTCCAGGGCAGCCGTTCTCTGCTGGAGTGCTTCTCACCTGATAGGCTGCTGCTACGGACAGCTTCTGCTGCTCCTCGCTCGATTCGGCAGCCTTGGGCTGCTGCTGCTGCTGCTCGCCTCCGTCGCCTCCTGACGCCCTTACTGTGCACCCTCGCCCCAACCTCCCGGACATGCCGTCGTGCCAGCTGCTACGCCTGCTGTTGCCGCTGCTCCTGCTGCCGCTCCTGCTTCTGCTGCTGAAAGCAATTTCGCGCAGGGCCCTCGGTTGATGCCGTTGCGTCCGCCATTGCTGCAGCGGTGGCTGTTGCTCTGCGTGCAACCTCGCAGCAGCAGAGGCAGAGGCAGCCCGCCGCCCGCTTCTCTCCTGCAATCGCGCGAGGTGCGGCTGCCGCTGCTGGGGCTGCAGGTTGGCTCTGGACGCCTGACGCTGAGAGCGGCCATGCGCGGCTGCTCCCGCTGCTGGCGTTGCTGCTCCTGATGCTGCCGTCGCGCAAAGCGACGCTTGGGCCGCCATTGCGCCTGCCTGGTGCCGGTGTGCAGATTGACGACCGGGACCCGATCGCGCGGAGCCGGGGACGACGCAGAAGGGCCCACGGTGGTGAGTTGCCGAGGAACTGAATGAGCACTTGCGACAATTTGCGGGTCGCAATGTGGCTCAGCTGCAGGCACTTGCAACGATTCGCGCACCCACGGCGTGAAAGTGCGGGGATCGCGCGGGTCGAAGGAGATCGCAGCTGGAAGTCCGCGATCTCTGCGCGTTCAAACCACCGTCATGATTTCGGACGGTCGGCGCGGGTGGCTGGTTTGACGCAGACGTCCCGAGGCCAGCCCCGGTCCCAGACCACTGCCGTCGTTGTCGTGCCTGCTTGGCCTACTGCCCTCCTCCAGCTGAGAGAGGCCGCGGGAGAGTGCCGAGGACGTTTGCAATCGATTGAGCGTCCAAACCAGTGGGAAATGGAAAACGTTTGTTCGCGAATACGATATCATTCGTTCACGAACTGCGCCACTGCTCATGTAAGACCAGCGGAGACGACAGCTGCTGCCCTGGCTTCGGCTGCTCGCCAGTCGAGGCCTTCACCTAGTCGTCCAAGCAAGCGGTACGAGTAAGCCAGCTCGTTCATGACCAGGCAAAGAGCTGCCGAGAAAGGAAAGCCCACTGACGCGTTCGTACACGACTGTGAAGCATTTGTTTTTCAATCCTGCGATGCTCCAGGTACGGGCGGGTGCCTCGGAGCCAAGCAAACCAAAACCTTGAACCTGGGCAGGAACAGACATGTCATTGCTCATCATAAAACCGTCATGGCGATGCAAAATGATCACAAAATCATCGTTTATTTTCAATTTCGAGGAAAAATTAACCTTTTTTATAATAAATGTGTTCTCCATCAACCTTCAACTCATGTCCTCTTACTTTTGAACAATTGAGTCCTTAAGAAATATTTGAGGAAAAAAAAGGATAATTTCAGTGTTCCAGTCTAATAAATTTCATTATTTTTATAAAATTTTTTCTTGGGTCGCGACATGAATGAAAAGTCCAAGAAAAAAACATTTGAACGAAATGTGATATTAGGCACCAAAAGAGCTAAAGGGAAATTAGCTTAGATACACGGAAATGTATGAAATGGATTCATGAGAAAAAAAAAAAAGAAAACCCCCGTGAAAGAGGACATTCATGGAAGCAACATGAAGTTTCTTCTTCTTTGTAGCATCATTAACCATAATCACAGTGTTCCTTCTTTCGAAACATATATGGTGTACAAGGAGAATTTTTTGAACAAAAATTATTTGATAGATCGGGATAGTTATGTAGTATGTAATGAATAGTAAGCGCGCTTTGATAACAATTGTCAAAACTGTGGAGCACATATCTAGCACAGAACACAAAAGAACAAGGCATACTTAAGTATCGTACTGATCTTAGATTTCGTGGTCCAAAATAATTTTCAGTGTGTAACTTAGGTTCGCTTTTCTCTTCCTTTATTTTACCGTTGTCAAAAACGAATGAATTTGGTCATGAGGTTGTTGGTGTATGGGCTTTGAGCTATCATGTAGCCTTGCTTAGGGAGAGTCTCCTAGTTTGAGCTCATGGGTCTCCGGTGGCTACATTACTCCTTCTGTGACATGAATGGTGCACTCTAGTGTTGGTTTTTGCACATCTCTCATTGTGCTCTGTTGTGTCCTCCCGGCTTGTGTACATCGGCGTGCAGATGACTGACGGCGAGACTCGACGCTGATGGAGTGTCGTCCGGTGGAGCCGACGCACGCTGAGGACTTCTCGCAGTTCGCTGGAGCCTCCTCTCTCAGGCGACGCGCTCAGCTCCATCGGCAGGCCTCCTCGGCGGTCGTGCTGCCGGCNTGTTGACCATGTCCCTGTCCGCCCATGTGCACTACGCCTGTGAGTCATGGGGGAGTGTTGGTTTTTGCACATCTCTCATTGTGCTCTGTTGTGTCCTCCCGGCTTGTGTACATCGGCGTGCAGATGACTGACGGCGAGACTCGACGCTGATGGAGTGGCGTCCGGTGGAGCCGACGCACGCTGAGGACTTCTCGCAGTTCGCTGGAGCCTCCTCTCTCAGGCGACGCGCTCAGCTCCATCGGCAGGCCTCCTCGGCGGTCGTGCTGCCGGCGGTCATTGACACCGCGTTTGCTGCTTGCATGCGTTCCAGCGCATTCCATTGCGTCTGCATCGTCATGCACTGCCTAGGGTCCCAGTTGCATGTTGCATGGCCCTGTGTGGCAGCATAAACCGTTGTGGGCATTATCTGGGTTTAGGCTGCCATAACTCCTCGCTACTATTTTTCTAGCAGATTCTGACCGCACGGCTGCGTTCGCAGCGGCGGTATTATGGTATGGTCCAGTTTTCAGGCAAAACGGACGACGCCCGGGTTTTNCTGCTTTCTGGCGCTAACACTGGCGCGCGCGTTTCTGAGTAACAAACCCAGAGCTTCCAGACTTAGACTCTAGAGCAGCAGACTGAGGGGGCAGCTGACTTAAGCAACGAGCGTGGAAGCCCGCACGCTGCATCAACAACGCTGCTGCCCCAACCTGCTGCCTAGGCAGCAGGTTGGGGCAGTTTCCCCATATGTTTCTAGTAGAGTTTTCTCGGTGGTCGAGACCCGGGCACTTGGTGTTTTCTGCCAGTGCTCCGGGAGACCCACAAAGATTGACTGCATCTTGCCTCTGACAGGTTGTACACTCTCTCTGTGGTCGAGACCCGGGTACACTGTGGTTTGTGCCGATACCTCGGGAGACCCTGCACTGATTGGTCTAGTCTTAGGGACCTCTTGACAGACATGTGTAGTCTGCGTGTGGCTGAGACCCGGACGTCCGGTTACGTGTTCCGGCGTCTCGGGAGGCCTCAAACTTGCCTAGTTTGACTAGACCGTGATGCTAGTGTGTCACCGTATATTCTGGTTGTGTTTGGGGTATATTTGATATTTTCCTATCGGTCGAGACCCAGGCACACGGTTTCCTGTTCCGGTGCCTTGGGAGACCTCCAGTTTGTGGTTTCATGTTCTGGGACATGTGTACTCCCCGTCCGTGCCTTTTGGTGCGGCGGGGATGACGGGGCCTGGTGGGCTAGCCGCCAGTCCCCAGTACAAAAGCTCAGTGTAGGGCTCATTGTACTTCTCCTTGATTCTTAATTCAGTCATTCCAGACTTAGCCAAATCTTGGCGCTGCATTCCTCTCGCTCACCACCAGAGCTCGTGTCTCTTCCGACATGGGCCTGCATGCCCTAAATGTATTTCAGCATGGTATCAGAGCACAGGGGGGCCGTGTGAGCACCAAAGCAGCAGAACAGGTCTAAAACGCAGCTGAGTGCGCCACGTGGCGCAACGCATACAGAATTGCTCGGGGGCGGCAAACGTGTTTTGGACAAGCAACAAGGATGTTTTTCATCTAGCTCTTAGGTTTCATGATCAATATGAGTCCATCGGGTTCTTCTGTAACTGCCATTTTGGCAGCACAAGCGGCACCACAAATGCGGCAGCAGCGGCTGATCAACAAAACAGCACCTTCCGACAGGAGAGTGTGAGTGGCAGCCGCCTGCAAGCAGCTTTCCAGCCGTGGACAAGCGGTGCAACTGCAGCGTGCAAGCAGAGTGTAGCGAGCAGCGCGCAGCAGCAGCAGCAGTCACATTCATTGCACAGCAGCAGCAGCAGCAAGCAGCCGCAACAGCGCTTGCATCAGCAGCAAGTAGCGTGCAAGTAGCACGCAATAGCAAAGAGCAGCAGTCGCAGCTGCACTTCGCTGGCAGCGCCAGGCAGCAGCAGCAGCATGCATTGCTCAGTGCGCAGCAGCAGCAGCAGCAGCATTAGCGGCGGCATTGCGCAGTGCGCGGTGTGCAACAACAGTTGCGGCATCCACCTTTAGATAGCATCGTCCACAGTAGGCAGCAGCGAGGCAGCAGCTTGCAGCCGCAACAGCGTGCACGCTACAGATGCGCAGCCACTGCAGCAGCGGGTCAGCAGCTGTCACACTGCGCAGTAGAGGCAGCAGCTGCGCAGCTCCAGCAGCTCTCTAAGGCAAAACCGCGCGCAACTGACGCGCGCGCATACTCTCTCTATCTCTCCCTTTCACGCCCCCTCTGACTCTCGCTGGCTCCATCTGTCTCTCGCTGGCCCTCGCCCTCTCACTACCTCCCACTCTCCCGCTGCCTCTCGCTCTCTCGCTGGCTCTCTCTCGATGGCTTCCACTCTCCCGCTGCTCTCTCGATCTCTCGCTGGCCTTCGCTGGCTCTCGCACTCTCTCTAGCTCTCGCTGGCTCTCCCTGGCTCTCGCGCTCTCTCTGTCTCTCGCTAGCTCTCGCCGGCTCTCGCTGCCTCCAATCCTGCTGACGTCACCGTCAGCACCTCGCGTAGGTTACTTCGCACCCACGCGAAGGTCGCGGGTGCGTTTCGCCCTGCGACGTCACCCACGCGATCGTGGGTGGTTGATGGCTCTCATTGTTTTTTTATTCTTCGCTCCGGACTTGATCCGACCACTTCATCCAGGAACAAAAACACTGTTAGGTCACAGAGGGGCAATCGAGAAAAACTAGGCACCCGATAACCCAGGTGGTATTTCTGTAACTTTTATGTTATAAAATAAAACCAGGAACAAAACAAAAAAAACAACCAATATTTTCGTTCATTGGCAGGGGGATTTCTCGACCACGTTTTTCTTTTTCTTTCTTTTCTTTCTCACCTCAACTGATCCTAGGCTCTTGCCCTTCATCTCTCCATTTACTAGGTATAATGACAGCACCTCTCACCCCCATCACATCACACCGTCCCTCTCGGCACGATGTTGCCATGGCCGGGGCCAGCCTCTGGCCCTTACCTCACCCAGGGAATTTCTCCCTCGCCCACTGATAGTGTTCTGCACTCTCACCCTCTTCCTCCGCGACCCTCAGACTCCCTGAGGCCGCCGCCGAGACCACCACCACGTGGTCACTCTTGCCACGTGGACCCGTGGTCGTTTTCGTCGGGACACAGTCCCTCCCACCACGGGTTGCCTTCTGGCACAGTGCCTCTGCCACTCGCACCCCCACCTCATGGTGGTGCTAGTCAGTCCCTCCTGTGGTCAGTTTCTTCCCCACCACGAGAGAGCATCTTCCTCGCTCCGCCGTTTCACCAGCTTACTGGTGCATTGACGCGGACATCGCCTTCTCATGAGTACACTGGACAGCCTCCTCTGTGGTCAGCTTCTGCTCTGACCGGGGCCAGCGCTCTACACGCCCCCGCGTGCCATCAGCCTGACGGCTTGGTGTCCAGACCACATCCACCCTCTGGTCATCCTTCTCCATGGTCCCTCTCGTCACCACCGCGACAGGGAGTTCTTCACGCTCATCCGCATCCTCCTTTGCCATCAGGGGTTGATGTGTGGCCGTCAGCACCACCTCCCCATGATGCTGCTCTCCAGCCGCTCCCATGGTCCGTCGTTCCGCCTCCGGGACACGACACTCTCCATTCTCACCACCATGACTCTCCTCGGAGTGGTCCAGTTCTTCCATGGCAGGATCCAGCTCTTCGTGGGTTTGCCTGCCACTTCTATGGCGATGGATACCACGGTTGGCGCCAGTGTCACCTGCGTCCCAGTGGGTGGCATCCACCCTGGCTCGCGCCTCGTGAGTTCCCTCACACACCACAGCAGACAGACCTACCTCATTTGTCCGATCATCACACAGGTGATATTGCTATCCTGTACACCGAGCTCCAGAGTCTGCGCCAGATGTTGCAGCAGATCAGGGACCGTCTCTTCACCCATCAGGTTGACTCTTCCTGTCCACCATCGTCCTCCTCTTCCTCCTCTTCTTCAGAGCGACCTTCCCTAGCTGCATCAGACCTCTCTTCTCAGTCCGCGGCTATTCTCTCCATCCTACGCTCCACTGGTGTCATGCCCCCTTCCAGTCAGCCTCCTTTTCGACGACGATGTCATCGCCCAGCGCGTCATGTTCGTCTCGTCTCTGGCACGTCTTCATCTCCACCGGCTTCTGTCGTTGCACCGGTTGAGGGGGGGTGTGTGCATCCGTCCACTTCGACGTCGACTACGCCAGTGAGCACCGAGGATGGAGTAGGAGCACCTAGTACTACATCTATTAGAGCAGGTACATCTATAGTAGCAGCATCAGACACGTCCACACAGTCTCCATCCACGCTTTCCGCACCATCTACAGTTCCAGCTGCATCAGCTGGTACAACTGCACTTGCTGCACGAGCTACCCCACCTGTTGCATCGCCTGCAGCAGTGTCCCCTGCAGCTTCTACAGTTTTGGCAGTAGTAGCAGCATCAAACACGTCCACACAGTCTCCATCCACGCTTTCCGCACCATCTACAGTACCAGCTGCATCAGCTGGTACAGCTGCACTTGCTGCACGAGCTTCCCCACCTGTTGCATCGCCTGCAGTAGCGTCCTCTGCAGCTTCTACAGTTTCAGCAGCAGTAGGCGCATCAGACATATCCACACCGTCCACATCTCTAGTAGGATCAGCAGCATTAGTCCTCTCCACAGCACTGACTCTACTTTCACCAATAGGCGCAGCATCAACGTCATCTGCTACATCTACAGCTTCATCGACATCAACCTCTGCTACAACACCTCCTTCGCTTGCAGCACCAGCTGCCTCAACTGTGACAGCTGCTCCAGCGGCACCAGCGGCACCAGCTGCTCCATCTTCACCAGCTACATCGACACCTTTGTCAGTGTCAGGTACTTCACCAGTGTTAGCGACAACAGCATCTGTTGCATCCTCAGTGCCGACAGCACCAGCTGTATCTGTTGCCTCTGTAGCGCTTTCATCTTCCACACCAGCCCTGCTAGCCACGTTGGTTGCACTGACCACATCGTCTCCACCAGATGCACCAGCTCTATCATTTGGATCGACGCCTTCATCAGGATCATCATCAGCTCCGGCTGTTGCATTTGCTTCAGCTTCCATCTCAGCAATACCACCTACATCCTCTTCAGCATCACTTGTTGGAACATCAGCTACATATACCATATTGACATCATCTACAGCACCTCTAGCATCAGTTCCATCTGCTACATCGGCAGCAGCACCTTCCTCAGCAGCACCAGCTTCATCAGCAGCACCAGCTGTATCATCAGCACCAGCTGCATCAGCACCACCATCTTCACCGGCAGCATCTACTGCATAAGCAGCATCGGCAGCACCGGCAGCATCTGTAGTATCGGGTGCATCTGTAGCATCATCTCCACTGTCAGCATCAGCTGCATCGATAGCATCAGCTACATCATCAGCAGCAGCCACATCGGCAGCCTCAGCTACATCGATCGCATCAGCCGTGTTGGTTTCTCCCTCATTGGTCAGTGATCGTGCAGCGGCTGATAGAGACATCTTGGGGGGGGCGTCGGAGTCTTGCCCACCTATGGTGGTGACTGCAGAGTTAGAGCCCTGCACCAGGTTGGCAACACCTAGTCATTCCTGTCTGAGATGCCGAGCTGAGGAGGATGATATTCGTTCCCAGATCAGCGAGCAGGAGACGTACATCGCTACCGTTCGAGCGATATTTTCCGGTGACATCCCTCCACCGGAGGATTTTCCAGGTTACACCTTCATTGGAGACATGGAGAGGAGCGATCACATCCAGATGTCTAGAGAGTGCGAGCTGAGGGATGCAGAGGGGTGGTTGCGTGCACTACAGGATACGCTAGCCAAGATACTTCCTGAGGGTTGTAGCGGACACAGCCCAGATGGTTCCGAGTCCAGTTCCGTAGCACCCTCAGACAGCACCTCACAGGATGGGGATCCTGATGCAGTGATCAGCGACGACACATCAGACAGCCTTGCGACATCCTTTAGCTCACCCACATCCTTCTCCTTTCCACCTGGACCATCTCTCTCCACCTCTGAGTCTTGCACTCTTCCTACCTCAGAGGTTGTCCAGCATCCACGTCCTTCAGTTGACCCTCTGTCTCAGTCCTTGGATACCTTGAGACATTCTGCCTTAGGAGGCGCAGCACCTGTACCCACTCAGCTTCGAGCAGCGGAGATGGAGGTGATGGTACTCCTGAGAGTGGTTGACTCCTTGTCCACCACGTACAGTGAGATGATGGCAGTGCTCGAGGATGTTGCGTTTGAGCTTCGCACAGTGACTTAGGAGGATCATGCCGAGATGCGTGAGTGCGCCTCTCTTCTCCAGGGTGAGTTGGTTGTAGCACAGGAGCATCTACGCACATTGGAGTGTGCAGTTGCTGTACCGACTGCATGAGTGAGTTTCCCATACATAGCTCCAGCTCCGTCTTCACTCTCCACTCTAGGATCTTCCACCACCATCCTCTCTACCTATACTACTTTGGAGTCTGCTAGTTTGGACCTCTGGCACCTCCCAGATGTGGGGGGATCAGCCTCTTTCTCCTCGCTCTGCCATGGAGCATTCGGCAGCGTCTTCTCCACTCCTGCACCCTCTGAGTCTGATGAGAGTGACACCCAGGATCCTGCTAGATGGGATCTCTGGCAGCTTCCCTGTGGTGAGTGACAGGCCTTAGAGAGTACGTGAGAGAGTTGTGCACATGTTAGTCATTGTAGCCTCATCCTCATCTCTCTGATGACGTACTCACATCTCCAGCTACTGTCAGGTGTGTCCATTGTTGGATTGTTCTTCCCAGGATCGTTTGAGCCAGGAGGAGATGCAGTGTTATCTTCAGGGGATAGGTTCACAGCTTTCTGCATGCAGGGGGAGCAGATGCATCCTATCACATTGGTGTTGGCGTTCATGTTCTCAGGACTCTCTCATCACGGGGGAGCGTCTGTATCTTCTCAGCTGGTACCTTGTCGACAGCTCTTGCAGCCCAGGGGGAGTGTTGGTGTATGGGCTTTGAGCTATCATGTAGCCTTGCTTAGGGAGAGTCTCCTAGTTTGAGCTGATGGGTCTCCGGCCGCTACATTACTCCTTCTGTGACATGAATGGTGCACTCTAGCAGCTCAGTTTCCCCATATGTTTCTAGTAGAGTTTTCTCGGTGGTCGAGACCCGGGCACTTGGTGTTTTCTGCCAGTGCTCCGGGAGACCCACAAAGATTGACTGCATCTTGCCTCTGACAGGTTGTACACTCTCTCTGTGGTCGAGACCTGGGTACACGGTGGTTTGTGCCGATACCTCGGGAGACCCTGCACTGATTGGTGTAGTCTTAGGGACCTTTTGACAGACATGTGCAGTCTACGTGTGGCTGAGACCCGGACGTCCGGTTACGTGTTCCGGCATCTCGGGAGGCCTCAAACTTGCCTAGTTTGACTAGACCGTGATGCTAGTGTGTCACCGTATATTCTGGTTGTGTTTGGGGTATATTTGATATTTTCCTATCGGTCGAGACCCAGGCACACGGTTGCCTGTTCCGGTGCCTTGGGACACCTCCAGTTTGTGGTTTCATGTTCTGGGACATGTGTACTCCCCGTCCGTGCCTTTTGGTGCGGCGGGGATGACGGGGCCTGGTGGGCTAGCCGCCAGTCCCCAGTACAAAAGCTTAGTGTAGGGCTCATTGTACTTCTCCTTGATTCTTAATTCAGTCATTCCAGACTTAGCCAAATCTTGGCGCTGCATTCCTCTCGCTCACCACCAGAGCTCGTGTCTCTTCCGACATGGGCCTGCATGCCCTAGATGTATTTCAGCAGAGGTATCCTTGATTTCGTAGGCAGGCCACACAGGTAACCATTTTCCATGGTCCGAAAGTGGGTTCGAATCCCGAAGTAGGGACTCAATGCGACCGGTCTCCAGACTGATGCACGACATCCGTCGATAACCACCCCACGCCCCCTCGCATCTACTCCTCCACTCTACAATTCCCCCCAATGGCGTGGTACTTGCCAACAAACGTGGCGCGAGCCACGTATGTTGGCACGTATCACGCGTCGAATTTTCGGAACACTCGCCGATTGGCGTGAAACGTTTCGAGGACCCCGATTAAGACGTGCATGAGATGTCCTCTCTTTGAAACCTGTACAACACATCTGACACGATTATTTTAGCGTTATCAAATTAACACGAAATATTACTAGCACGTAGCCAAATTCATGAATTCGTCGTAAAAAAAATTAATAACAAAATCTAAGAGCAGTACGGTATTTGGCGATTAATTCGATCGACGCACGGGAAACCAAGCCGTGAGAGGATGCTTCGAGAAACTCTACTGAGAAATTGGTAGGGTTCAAGAATATCGAAGCGCGTCGTTTTACAAGTCTAGCACAATGCTCTCACAAACAATATGCTTCACGTTGATCTGCTTTGTGCGCAAATTATCCATTTCATCATGCTCATAGATTTTTTGTGTACTTTGATTGTCGCGATGGAAATTTATGTAGCAGATGGGGATGAAACTGATTTAGTTCGCACGATTGTCAAACACCTCACACGTGCTTCAGCTAATTGCAATGTACTCGATCTCACTTTAGCGTCATGTAACACATACATTCTTCCAACTCTTCCAGGGATGGCAATTTCAACTGCATAGACAATGTACCCGGTGTTGGTTTTTGTACACCTCTCATTGTGCTTCGTTGTGTCCTCCTGGCTTGTGTACATCGGCGTGTACATGACTGACGACGAGACGGGACGCTGCTCGAGCATCATCCGGTGGAGCTGACGCGTGCTGAGGTCTACACACATCTTGCTAGAACCTCTTTCCCAGGCGTGAGACGTGCTCAACTCCATCAGCAGACTTCCACAACAGTCACGCCGCTGGCGGACATTGCCTCCGCAGTTGCTGCCCGCGCCCGTCTTGTGCTAGATCTGACTGTACCATTGCACTCAGAGCGTCACGTCTAGTCTAGGGTCCGAGTTTCATACTTTTCGAACGCGGTCATGTTTGGGGTGATTCTTGCCTAGGCACTACCAAGGTGGTCATAACTCCTTGCTCCTGTTTTTTTGGATGATTCTGACTGCACGACTGTGTCTGCATCATGGGTATTTTGGTATGGTCCACTTTTCAGGGAAATCGGACGACACCCGGGTTTCGGGATGCCAGCTGTTTGGCATGGCTCACCGGGAAAACCCTACCTGCCAGAAAATAGGTCATTTTTCTGATTCGCTGGTAAGATGAGTAACAAGCTCTATAGAGCTGAGGGAGAGCTAGTTCTGAGAGGAGTCTCCCATTATTGTTCATTCTCAGCTGCTAATGACACATTTCTCAAATCTGTCTGCCTTTTTGGCAACCCACAGTTTTTCTCTCACAAGTCCCAGAGTAGCTAGAGGGGGCAGCAGTGCAAAGCAACGAGTGTGGGGCCATGCTTACTCCAACCGTGCTACAGCCCCGACCAGCTGCTCTAGACTAGTTTCCAGCTTGGTATCAAAGCCACAGCGTAGCAGAAGTAGTAGATTTGAGCAACAGTGAGGCATACACGTCCCAGTCTACGTCGTTGGTCCTCGAAATACACCCGTGCAGTGGAAACTCTACCGGTTCTTTCCTGGCAGAGTTAGTCCGCCGGGTGGCATCATCAAAACGCTCACGACGCGAGGGAAATGCTACCGAAAAATTTTAAGCAGCACTGATCCCGCGATGGCGATAGCGCTGGCGGACTCGCGGCCGGCGAACCGACGGGCGATGGCGTGATGGCACCGACGCACGTAGTGACGGTGCCAGACAAGGAAAGTCCCTTGTCTCCCTGCCTTCCCCCCTTTCCTTGATACTGCTACCGCGGCACCAGTAGCACCTCGCATTGTTGCAGCCAAGGCACTAGTAGCAGCGCAGCCGCGGCTGCCGCCGCAGCCAGTCGTATTAGCCAAAGCAGCAGCAGCGGTTGCACTAGAGTTGCAGTTGTAGCAGCAGCAGTAGTGTTGGGAAAGGAGCCATCCCGCTCAGTTTCAGGTCCACAGGAGCAAGTCCCAGGAAACTACCAGATGCCTGCTCCAATCGTCAATCCGAATTCACCATTGGTAAGATCAGGTGGCAAATTATCTATGGTCCAAGTTTCAGGCCGATCCAACGGTCGGATTGGGAGATATGAATTTTCGAAGTTTCGGGGGTCATGGACCGCCGATGTCTGGGTGGCCATGGGTGATGGCTCCATGCCTTAGCCTGAGAAAAGAAAAAGGCAAGAGGTCCAGGGTCAAGACCTGATGGGAGAAATATCCAAAAAGGTCCTTGGTCTTAGCATTGCCTTGTCAGAGTGTGCTGACTAGGATAAAGGTACCTCTCCTTACTTTTTAGGTGAGGTGAGATCCTTGTGTGCTAGCCATGGACACATGGCGATTCTCCATGGGNGGGGTCATGGACCGCCGATGTCTGGGTGGCCATGGGTGATGGCTCCATGCCTTAGCCTGAGAAAAGAAAAAGGCAAGAGGTCCAGGGTCAAGACCTGATGGGAGAAATATCCAAAAAGGTCCTTGGTCTTAGCATTGCCTTGTCAGAGTGTGCTGACTAGGATAAAGGTACCTCTCCTTACTTTTTAGGTGAGGTGAGATCCTTGTGTGCTAGCCATGGACACATGGCGATTCTCCATGGGATTGTGGGTTATGTGACCACTAGGAGTGTGCCATGAGAGCATTTCCTAGCTCTCTAGGTCGTGTGTGAGTGGTCAGCCTGATTGCTAGGCTGATTTCCTCCCTTGTGTGAGATTATGGACTCTAGTGTGTGAGCCTTAGCCTCCATGGCTAAGTGGTGTGGCTTGTGAGAGGGTTGACTTGCCCAAGCTCTAGCCCTATATGTACTCCATCATTTTGAGTGATTTAGCAACCATTCTTCAGCACAAGTGATGCCCTTTCAGTCCCACATGCTCGCTGCTCCAAGGCTCCCTCTCTCCTCAAGATCCAACATTTGGTATCAGAACCAGGTTCTGCCAGTTTCAGCCAGCACAGGCCGCCACTTTGAGAGTGACGGGTTAGTGTCAAATCTTGACCAAATTTGACAATCGACCACCGGATCTTCAATTTCGCAAGACAAGCTTTCCATCGAGCCCAAGATCGCGAAGATCCAATGGTCGGATTGAGAGTTATGCTCAAAACGAGGTCGGCCAGGGCTACACTCTTCTCTATGAGTAAGACTGTCGCCTTGTGATGACCATAACTCTCTTGTTTCTTTGTCAAATTAAAAAAGTGGCACGTGCGAATTGTAGTATTTTTCCTAAGCTTTCTATTGGTGCAAACATATTTGCATTCCATTGATTCGTTTGGGAGAAACGCCGTTTACAAGCTGGCTGGTCTGAGTTGGAGTAGGAGCAGAAGCACATCCTGTTTTCAAGAGGGCATATCTTTCAAAATCCCCTGATGATGACCCTGTTTTATGGGTCTATCTGAAAGTTTTTGAGCTGAATTTTCCAGTGGTAGGCTCAGTTTTTCCAAATTCCCAGTCTGCTGGCATCTACAGTCCATTTTCTGTCAGATAGATTTCTGGCAGAAGCAACAGCAGAAGCAGGGGTAGCGCCGCCACCCAAGGGCAACGTTGAGCATCACCAAAGCTCAAAATGGCAGCAGCAGGCGTGGTAACAGCAGCCCAGCCCTTGGAGAGGCTAGAAGAACGCACTAACATCACATTTTGAAAGATCCGTACCCGCCTCCTTTTGGAGGAGAGGGGCTTGTGGGAGGTGGTGAGCGGCGACGAGCGCGCTCCTCCTCCACAGGCAAAAGGCATCACCGCAGCTGAGGTGGTGGCGGGGAAGACGCCGCAGAAAGGTGCAGCAGATGCAAGTTCATCTACAACTGCAGCGACGGCGTATGAGGAGTGGAAGAAGAAGGACAGGCAGGCCTACAGGCTGCTTGTCAACACCATCTCCAACCCGCATCTTCAGTACGTGAGTGACAAGGCTACTCAAAAGAGGGATGGGACACGTTGTGCAAGAAGTATGAGAGCAAGGATCCTGCATTCCTCATGCTTTTGGAGGAGAAGATGATGGCGTTGAAAATGCAGGGTGGCGAAGGGATGGAGGCGTACTTGGACAGGGCAAAGGAACTGGCGAAGCAGCTGAAAGCGACCGGCAACCCTGTAGAATACACGCACTTCGTCCTCCTCTTGCTGAGGGGACTTCCAACCAGCTACGATACGGTGCGAGAGACGCTGGAGTGCCAGCCCACCCTCGACCTCGACTTCATCTGTACACACCTGGTACAGGTGGAATTGCGTCGCAATGCAGCAAAGCGCAATGGCGGCAGCAGCAATGAAGCAGCTTTTATAGCCACGAGCTCACGGAACCAGCAGCAGTAGCAGTCTGGGCAGCAGAGAGGCAAGAAGAAGGGCAAGTGCCACTATTACCAAAAAGAGGGGCACTACAAGAAAGAGTGTTTCAAGTTCAAGAGGGACCAGAAGGAGCAGCAGCAGCAGCAGCAAAAGCAGCAGTCTCCACAGCAGCAGCAGCATCAGTCAGAACAACGTCAGCAGCAGCAGCAAAACCAGGCTGGTGTGCGCCACTTTGGCAACATGAATGTGGCCAAGGAGGTGCGCGACCGTCTCTTCATGGCGAAGTCTGACATGTCGCAGGTGGAGAAGGCGGATCTCGCATGGTACAAGGACTCAGGATGTACCAAGAGTCTGACACATCACAAGGAGTGGATTACGCAGCTGCTGTCCATCCCTCCCCGTCCTATCACTCTGGGTGGTGATCGGGTGGTGTATACTGAGGGGATTGGGATTATGGAGATGTGGTTGGAGACCCCGCGTGGCATTGAAGTGGGAGTGTTCCATGGCGTACTGTACGTACCTAATGCTGCATTCAATCTTCTCTTAGTGTCCTCTCTCACTAACACAGGACTGCGAGTCGTCTTTGACGATGACTATGGCTACATCCTCAACAAGGAAACAGGAGAGGAGTTGGCCAAGTCGGTGAAGGAAGGCGTAAATGTACCGCCTGCTGGGGGCGACCAAGAACCCGCGCGAGCAGAGCCTTGCAGCAGTGGTGCAGGCCACAGATGGCGAAATCTGGCATGGGCACTACGGCCACATCGGCATGCGCGCCTTCCAGCAACTTCAAACAAGGCAGATGGTGCGTGACTTACCCACCATCTCTAACTTTGAGCAGCAGTTGTGCATCGGCTGTTTGGAGGGGAAGCAGCATCGCGAGGCGTTCTCTGGAGCAGGAGAGAGCGCGAAGGAGGTGCTGGAGCTGGTCCACACAGATTTGTGTGGCCCGATGCAGACCCAGAGCTTCGGAGGCTGTAGGTATTTTCTCACCTTCATTGATGATTTCAGCCGTTACACTACTGTGTACTTCCTTTCCTCCAAGGACCAGTACTTTGATAGGTTCAAGGAGTTCAAGGCCATGGTGGAGAACCAAACTGGCAAGAAAGTCAAGGCGCTGCGCAGCGACCGCGGAGGAGAGTACGTGAGCAAGGAGTTCCAGGACTACCTCGCAGCAGCAGGCATCAAGGCGCAGCGCACTGCGCCATACTCGCTGCAGCAGAATGGCGTAGCAGAACGTGCCAACCGCACCATCGTTGAGTCGGCGCGCTCCATGCTGCATGCGGCTCGGCTGACCTACGACTTTTGGGCCGAAGCAGTGAGCACTGCGGTGTACATCAAGAACCGCAGTCCAACTAAGGCCCTGGAGCAGATGACGCCTTACGAGGCGTGGTTCGGCAAGAAGCCGAGCGTGGGTCATCTTTGCGCGTTTGGCAGCTTGGCATACATGCACGTGCCAAAGGAGAAGCGGCAGAAGTGGGACGCAAAGAGCGTGTAGATGCTGATGATTGGCTATAACGTGGCAAGCAAGGCCTATCGCCTCTACGAGAGGGATACAGGCCACGTCATCATCTCCAGGGATGTCATCTTCAACGAGAGCAACGCCATTCGCATCAACATTGTCTGTGAAGAGGCAGTAGAACCAGCAGCTGAAAAGGTAGTGGGAGCAGATATCCTTCTTGACCCAGTCTCTCCTGATCCTTCCTCCACTGTGACAGTGGGAGAACCAGTCTATTCTCCCATGTCTGATGTAGCAGATACTACAGCTTCATCGGCAGAAGCAGAGGAAGAAGATGCCGCACCACCAGCAGCAACAGTTGTGCCAGCAGCACCGCGCCAGCCGCCCGCTAACGCTCCAGCGCCAGGTCGCAGGTATCCTCTTAGGGTGCGCTATAAGCCTGGTGAGTGCGGCCATTTCTGGATGCTGCAGAAACCAGAGCAGATGAACGTCGCAGTTGCAGCAGATTCAGATGAGCTAGCGTCATACAAGGAGGCCATGGCTGCACCTGATGCAGCAGATTGGGCGCAAGCCGTGTAGCAAGAGATACAGTCGCAGCTGGACAACGGCACGTGGGAGCTGACTGAGCGTCCACCTGGACGCAAGGTGATCAAGTGCAAGTGGGTGTTCAAGAAGAAGCGGGGAGCAGATGGCAACCTGGAAAAATACAAGGCGAGGCTGGTCGCCAAGGGCTACTCGCAGCA
>SZWC01014410.1:37412-65245 GCA_023375785.1 Penium margaritaceum
AAAATAGAAATTGAATTTACAATTGCCTCACCGATAGTGAGAGCAAGGAGTTTGTGGGAGGCGATTCCTCCTTAACGTTGTGGGGTGATCCTCACAACGATCTTCACGTGCTAGTTGTACAAGCGACGAGATGGCAATTGCCGGACCGTCTAAGGCCAACAAGGGCAAGGTGGTGACGTTCTCACCACACGTCCTTGGCGGACTCCAAGTTTTGGGAGCCGCCGCCGCGAGCACGGTTGCCAACCCAAAGGCAACCGTACCGCCTAAGGCAACCGTGCCGCCTAAGGCAACTGCACCGCCTAAGGCAACCGTGCCGCCTAAGGCAACCGACGCCAACCTCGGTGACACCGAGAAGCGTGCGAAGGCCGCAAAGGTGCTCAACGAGCATGTCAACGCGCACATGGACGACCCCCATGCGACGGACGATGCGATGGAGGAGGATCTTCCGAGGGAGGACCCCGACGAAGAGCACGACGCCGACGATGGCGAAGGCGACGAGGATCGCGACCATCGCCATCGTCGTACGGCGAACTCAAGCCGATTTCTCGAGAAGGAAAAGACGCCCGCCAAATTGCCTGAAGCTGCCGACGGCAGCGAGACTGCCGAGAGCAGCAAGGGCACTGAAAGCAGTCACATGGGAAGTTCCCGCGAGAACGAGCCGGACGACGACGCCGCAAAGGCAATTTGCGATGGTCGTCGTAGGCTTGCGGAGTTTGCTGCTGAGGCGGCAGGCCGACTCAAGATCACTACCGACGGTGGAGATACGGCACCACTCGGAGGAGTGGGGGCGGACCCCCCTTCCTACGATGTGGCCGCAATGGGGCAGGGTAGCGTCCACTCGAGCGTCGTCGCCGACGACAGTCTCCTCCGAAAGGTGGGACTCCTTGGAGGCGTGTACGCAAACCGTACCCTCTTGCAGTGTGTAAGGGTGCACGGACAACGCGAGGCCCTAGAGGCTATCGCCGATGCTCTTACGACATCAGAGCTCAAGTTCGCGTTTGCCAACCTGCTAGCCCACGTCGGGCAGAGCATCACGGACCTTGACCGTGATCGCCAGCAGCAGCGCCTGGCCGCCCATGAGGCAAGCCGCCGATGCAACGACCTCGACAAGGCATTGTAGAGCGTGACCCAGGTGCGGATGCAGCAGCAAGCGCAGCGTGCCGCAGCTGCGGATGCCACTGCCGGTGGCAGCGACGACTTGCCTACCTCGACGACTTCGGGGTCGGTCATGAACACGTCCTTCCTCCACAGTGTGGAGATCTTCCGGAAGGGTGTGAAGTTGACCGACTGGCTGAACCACATGGAGCATGTTCTACGTGTCCACAAGGCTCCACTCAGCCAGTGGGGCGACCTTGCCACGACGCGGCTTGAAGACAAACTCTTCAAGTACGTGGTCAAGGAGTGGACTGCGCAGCAGCCGCACCTCCAGTGGCAGCCCATGCCGTGGGAGACTTTCTGCGCGATCATGTGCAAGAAGTGCACCCAACGTGAGGAGGCGCAACGCGCCTTCCACAAGATCAAGGACTTCAGGCAGCTGGGCAGCTCGCTCGAATCCTACTTGAGCAAGTTCACCGCACTCGTGGAGGAAGCCGAAAGCTTCACCGAGGGCGATGGGACTCAGACGTTCAAGTACCCGCAGTGCATGCTGCTGGAGTACTTGCATGATGGTCTCGCCAGTGAGAAGCTGAAGGACAAGACCACCACGACAGCCACTGGCCAGGCTTGGACAAGTTGGAAGGCGTTGCGCGACTACATGAGCGAAGTGTATTCGGCGAACCCGAAACACTACTCTGATGCACGGCCGAACGCGCGTGCACATCAGGGGCACGACATGCGCATGGACGCTACAGGGGCTGGTGGGTCAGCCGGACAGCGAGGTGGGGCCAAGGGAAAGCAGCCTACAAACCCTCCAGCCAAGAAGGCTAGTGGACATAAGGGTCCCAACAACAAGCGCAGCCGCGAGAATGACAAGCTGCAGGCGGTGCGTGAGCGTCGCAAGGCAGCCTTCCGCGAAGGGCTCTGCCACAACTGCATGCAGCCGGGCCACTTTAGGGCTCAGTGCCTTGAGGCTGCTGGTGGTGGTCAAGAGGCCGCGGCGCTAGCTGCAGCAGCAGCACCTCGTGGGGATGGTGCTGGAGGAGGCTGCGGACAAGGCCGTGGACAGGGTCGCGGTCGCGGCAATGGGCCCGGCTGTGGTAACGGATAGGGCCGTGGGGCGGGTTTTCCCCACCCCTGAGTGACGTCAGTGGGGACCACTCAGGGGTAAAATTGGATCACGAGTGTGAGTTCATGTTTTCAGATGAGGATGTTAAACAATTTGAGTTTTTGACGAGTTCAAATTTCTCTGTTGTTTTCTCCCCTTTCATTGAACCTCATTCTGCACTTGCTGATCGACATCGCCCACTAAATCTTGCATCACCAGACGAGATGCATGACCGAACCTGCTTAGTGGTGGCGACACCAACCACTGTACAAGAGTTGTGTAACACAATGATTGAAGCAAACGCCCTCAAAGCGATGAGCTCAATCACATTCGTAGTACCTTTAGTCGACGATTTTGACCTAGTGAAATTTAAAGACTGGAAGGTGCTAGCCGAATTCACACGTGTCCACAAGATGTGGTCTCGAGTGGGTGAATCATGGGAGTTGCAATGCCCATCGTACAGATTCCGTGTTTATCACAAACTCGGCTTACCGTCGTCGAGTGTGCTCACTCGGTAGAGTGGAGGCAACATGATGATGCAGTTCAAAGGACACCTAGCTGGTGCTCCCGTGAACGTACTTGCTGACACTGGAGGGGACGACTCTTTTGTTAGCCTTGGCTTTACCCGCCAGGTTGGCCTGAAGTACGAGCCATCAAATGGCGTAGTTGTTGTCGGTGACAACCGTACGGTACCCGTGATCGGTACTTGTAAAGCAAAAATTTGTATTCAAGGGTACACACTGAGTGTCACGTTGAAGGTACTCAACCTTCTTGATCCGTTTGACGTGGTGCTAGGCGATCCCTGGCTCTGTGACAACAAGGCCCTAATGTGCTTTGAATCAAAGCGTTTGATCCTCCGAAAAGGACAACGCCGCTTTACGTTGATTTTGAGTACGGAATTATCACCGACCCGACTCAGAGTCCATGCCAACTTATCTGCAATGCAGGTCAAGAGACGTATTTGACAAGGTTGTCGATACTTCTTGGCTCAGCTGCAGAAAGTGGAGGACGACGTGACAGAAGACACGCCACAAGAGATTAGATCTCTATTGGCAGAGTTCTCGGATGTATTCCAAGACCCACCGGCTGGGCTTCCACCAGAAAGACACATGGGCCACACGATTCCGCTGCAAAAAGAGGCGACTCCTCCGTTCAAACCCATGTATCGCCTTAGCCCAGCAGAAAGGCGAGAGGCCGAACGCCAAATCAAAGAGTACCTTGCAAAAGGGTGGATTGAGTCCAGTAGCTCACCGTATGGTGCGCCGATCCTTTTTGTGAACAAGAAGGATGGTGGTTTACGCATGTGCGTGGATTACTGAGTGTTGAACAAGATGACGGTGAAAAATCGATTCCCCTTACCGCGGATCGAGGTCCTTTTTGACCAACTCCAAGGCGCCAAAGTATTTTCGTCCTTGGATTTGTCTCAAGGGTACCATCAAATCCGCATCACGGAAGATGATGCGCCCAAAACCGCGTTTCGAACGCACATGGGACACTATCAGTTCCGAGTCTTCTGCTTCGGGCTTACAAATGCCCCGGCAACCTTTCAAGGAGAAATGAACCGAACGTTCGCCAAGCAACTCGGACAGTTTGTCTTGGTTTACCTGGATGACATCCTGGTTTTCTCAAAGTCAATAGAAGAGCACATAGAACATCTGCGCGAAGTTCTCACAATCCTTTGGGAACAGAAGTTCTATGCGAAAGTGAGTAAGTGCAAGTTTGCACAAGATGAGCTCGAATACCTTGGACACATCGTCGGCAATGACGGCATCCATGTCGACCCACGAAAGGTCCAAGCCGTTGTGGACTGGCCACACCCCGAAAATGTTGGGCAGATTCGGTCTTTCCTCGGCCTTGCAAACTACTTTCGACGGTTTATGCAAGGGTATTTGACCCTGGTAGCACCGCTAACCAGGCTCACGCGGAAAGACGTGCGTTGGGAATGGACATCTGATTATGAGAATTCTTTTCTCAAGGTCAAAGAGCTTCTCTCCACGGCACCCGTCCTAGCTCTTCAGGATCCATCGCAACCGTGGGAGGTTCGATGTGATGCGTCGGTAGTAGGACTTGGAGCCGTCCTCATGCAGAACGGTCACCTAGTTGCGTATGAGAGTCGGAAGCTCATCCCCGCGGAAACGCAGTACACGACTGGGGATCAAGAGCTCCTTGCGGTAGTACACGCTTTCAAGATGTGGCATTGCTACCTCAAGGGTGCTGAAGGGGGTGTGACGGTCGTGACCGACCATAATCCATTGGTGTTTTTCCAAACGCAACCGAACCTGTCAAGACGACAGGCGCGTTGGAGCGAATACCTGACTCGATTCTCGTTCACTTGGGAATATTGGCCAGGACGCATCAATGTGGCCGATCCATTAAGCCGACAGCCTGTGGAAATTAAAGCAACCACCGAGGTCAGTGGGTGTCTTATGGCCATTGCAACAGCAACTGTACAACCACCAGCTCCCCCTGCACCTTTGCGGCAACCACCACGAGAGATTATCCATTACAACGATTTTGTAAACAGGATCCGGATGGGAGAATGTGTGGATTCTTGGTTCCAAGACTCTCAGAATCTGGACAAGTACGGCTTGGTGGAGGCCGCAGGAATCTTCTGGCACGGAGAACAAGTTGTTGTGCCAAACTCGGGAGACCTTCGAGCAAAGGTTATCTCCCAGTTCCACGACCCGCCGGTCGCAGGTCATGTGGGACCCCGAAAGACCGGACAGGCACTCTCGGACCACTATTGGTGGCCAGGGTGGAGTGTCGATGTCCGTAAGTATTGCATGACATGCGACCCATGTCTTCGGAATAAGGCTAGTAACAAGAAGTCTGTTGGACTCCTCCAGCAGCTTCCCATTCCTGGGACTCCATGGGAGTGCGTCAGTATGGACTTCATTACTGGTCTTCCGGACACGGCCCGTGGCCACGATGCAATACTCGTGGTTGTGGATCTTTTGACGAAGATGACACATTTCATTCCTACAACCACTGACGTGAACAAAGAGGAGACCGCTCGTCTCTTCTTTGAGGGTGTCGTAAAGTACCATGGCTTGCCGTTGCGCATTATCTCCGATCGAGATAAAAAATTTGCTAGTAAGTTCTGGCAAAAGATGCACGAGTACTTCGACAGTGAGTCGCAAATGTCGACAGCATTTCACCCTCAAACGGACGGACAAACAGAGCGCATGAATCGTACTCTGGAGCAGATGCTCCGCATGTACATGCCTGCCATGCATGATTGTGAGGAATTCCTAGCACTGGCAAAGTTTGCAGTGAGCAACTCGGTGAACGAGTCCACACAGTTCACACCGTTCGTGTTGAACAGTGGTCGTCATCTAGTGGTACCCTCTTCATTGGTGAAGAGTGGGAGTACAGGACGGCAGGTTCCTTCCGCTCAAGCCTTTGCCAAGTGTATCGACTCCTTGTTACAGGAGGCGAAGGGACACCTTCAAGCAGCTCGGCAGTGACAAAAGGCATATGCCGACAAAGGTCGCCGGGAGGTCTCGTTTGACATCGGTGACAAAGTGCTGCTTAGCACTAAAAACCTTCGGCTGAAGTCGCCAGGGGCAAGAAAACTTCTACCGAAGTGGATTGGACCGTTTCCCATTGTGGCACGCATCGGGCCAGTGGCATACCGATTGCTACTTCCGCCGAATATGAAGATACATGATGTGTTTCATGTGAGCCTGCTGGCTCCATACACGGCAGAAGGAACCGTTCAGTCACCGCCAGCAGTCCTGGCTGTCGACGGCCAATACGAGGTCCTTCGCCTACTCCAGCACCGAGAGCGTACTCTTCGGTCGCGCGTTGTCAGGGAGTACCTCGTTCATTGGGTCGGTTGTGGACCTGAACATAATTCATGGGAGCCCGAATCTCGGTTGCCCACAGGGGTGGTCAACGAGTACTGGAGCGAGCTTGCAGCTCACACAGAGTGACGCGTGGCAGGAGGTACCACCTGAACACGGAACAGTGAACAACATTCCCACAGGGCACCATTCATGGACAGCGACCATATGAGGTTGGGGACGTCCAACATGGTTGTCGCGCGGACGCTCCAGCCTAAAGGGGGGAGGTCGCTAACCGTGCTGACCTACAAGCTGCAGCTTAGGTCTAAGTACCATGCACGTGTTCATGTTTAGCTAGTGATTGAAATTATCATTTTTCTTTCACAATGTTGATGACTCACTGACTGACAATCCTACTTGTTGTTCATGAACCGGGAAGGTTCATAATAAGTGGGGAGGAATGTAGCGGGAGGGCCGGTTCGGCCCTCCCTCCTCGCTGAAGCGAGGGGTGGTTGTGCACCACCCCTCACGTCAGCGAGGGCTGGCCGGCGGCCAGCAATTCGCTGGCCGTCGGCCAGCTCGCTGCCGGCCGGCAATACGACCGGCGGCCGGCGGCCGGCCAAGCGACCGGCCGGCCACCGGCCGGCCAGCCGCCAGCCGCCGATCGCGGCCTCAGCCCGATCGGCGGCTGAGGGGCCACGAGGGCCTCGAGGGCGAGGCCTCGTGGCCTCGTGCCCTCGTCCCCCC
Source organism: Penium margaritaceum (assembly GCA_023375785.1). NCBI lineage: Eukaryota > Viridiplantae > Streptophyta > Zygnematophyceae > Desmidiales > Peniaceae > Penium > Penium margaritaceum. Next base: position 44,148 of record SZWC01014410.1, read on the forward strand.
CTCGCCCACCTTGCAAACGAGCAAGAGAGGACGAGGGATAGGGGAAGCGAGGGTGAGGTTGAAATAGCTGGCGCGAAATCGCCAGCGTGCCTCGCANGGCCGGCCAGCCGCCAGCCGCCGATCGCGGCCTCAGCCCGATCGGCGGCTGAGGGGCCACGAGGGCCTCGAGGGCGAGGCCTCGTGGCCTCGTGCCCTCGTCCCCCCCTCGCCCACCTTGCAAACGAGCAAGAGAGGACGAGGGATAGGGGAAGCGAGGGTGAGGTTGAAATAGCTGGCGCGAAATCGCCAGCGTGCCTCGCATGCGATGATTTTGCGCCAGAACGACAAAACGTAAATCGAAGTTCGTTCACGACGAACTTCGACATAAAACAAACGAAATAACTCGTGCGAACACACGAGTTCGAGGTAAAAACCCCCGGTTTGGCTCCTAAAACCAGGGGTTTGGTTAAAAACGGAAATGGGCCTCCGGAGACTCGAAATATTCGAGTCTCCCTGCCCTGGGTCGTTGATGACAATTGCCCCTCAGTCTTGCGAAGGGGGTAAACCCCTGACGCGGACTGAGAACGCAATTCTACAAACTCCGACGACGACTTCAGAGTAGGAGCTGGAGACTCGACCCGTTACACAGTTGTTACTACTGTAGTTGCAGATGAGGGAGTGACCCCAGTGTGTGCCCAATGAGCACACATAGAGGATGCCAGACGAGCATCATCGCGTGGTGCCGGACACTTGGACGCTGAGTGCCCGGTAGCTCCGCAGTTCCAGCAGGTGACGTCGGCGCTGGTGGTGGAGCCGACGGAGGACCTACCACCCCGGCCACCCCCACGCCCTTTGCCACCACCACGGCCACCCCTACGATTCGAGCCACCACCCCAACCGCGAGAAGCCGCATGTGTGGAGTAAGCGACGACAGGATTGGCGGTGGCTGAGGAGGAGGGAGTTTTTGCTGCAGAAGAGGACGAGGTGGTGGACACTACAGCGAGTGCAGCACGATGCATGCGCTTGTTTTGCAGACTGTTCCACCAATTTGTAAGGCGAGAGGCAGTGAAGTCGTAGAGAGGTGCAATCCCTAGGGGTGTGTCTACAGGGAGTGGCGTGGAGGCAAGGCGCTCAAGCTCTGCCTGAGAGATGTGCAAGTAAAGATCTGAGAGTTCAGGAATCAGCCCAGCAACAATGGACAGGCAGGCTGACAGAGGCCGAGGAGCGGACTTGCCAAGGTTGCGTAGCAAGCGCAGGCTCTTAGCCCAGTACTCATCGGCAGTCTCATCAGCGCGCATCTGCAAGGTGTTAAACTACACGGCAAGGGCTGCATGCCCAGTGAATGTCTTACGACGACGAATGAGAGAGTATGTGTCGACGGGGTCGGCCAGTGTGCCTCGGATGGGGTCTATATTGTACATACCAATGTCATCAAGGAGGGTCTCCGGTCCAGCATTGATGAGGGCGCGGATAGCACGAGCCGCCTCCGCCGGTTGCGGAACAAACGGTGCCTTAGGTGGGGAGTAGTATTCCCACAGCAGTTCCCCTTGGACCCACGCGCTGAAGCACGTCTCCCAGGAGGTGAAAGTGAGTTTGGATGTGAATTGTGGTGGTGGAGTCTCGAAGTCCTTGTGTCGTGTGGGTAGGAGTGCCCGAGCTAAAGCAGCTGCCGAGAGAGAGGGCAAAGAGGATTTGGGGACATCACCACTGGGAGGTACGGAGGAGTCAGAAGATGCCGTGTCATCGGCAGGAAGGACAGCGGCAAGAGCAGGTATAGTCTGTAGACGCTCTATCACTAGGGTTGCCACTGTGGCGGCTAACTCATGTTGTTCCTCACTGTTCCTGTGTAGCTCATCCTTGGCCTTGCGTTGTGTTAATTGTGCCTCACTAAGGGTGGCTTGAAGAGCCTCTATTGTTTCCTCTGGTCCTGGCATGGTAGGAGTGAGTAGGAAGAGAGAGGGATATGACACGTGAGTGTGCAATGGAGGGTGCAGAGTGTAGAGGATGCTCACCGACCTGGTGGTGGGGCAGCAGGGCGAAGAGAGGCGCCACCACCGCTGCGGCCGAGGAGAAGAGAACCACAATCCACCCTGCAACTGCCATGGTGAGGCTGAGGAGTCCAGTAACGGTGGCCCCAGCCATGGCTGCTGATGTTGATGCAACCAAGACCCCTGTAGTAACGTGTGGTGTCAGCTCCCACGTAGCACCAGTAGGTGTTAGAAATGCAGATGTTGTAGAGGCCCGAATGGAGCCGACGGCAGCTGCAGTGGAGTCGGCAGCAGATGATACGGCAGTAGCAACGGCGGCTGCAGCTACAGTGATCTGTGTGGCAATGTTAGCAGCTATAGTAGCAAGCAGTTTGAGAGAAGCTGTTGTGTGTGCATATGCTTCTACTGCATGGCCCACTACAGTTTGGATGGAGCCCTACATGCACGAGCAGTGGTAGCAAAGGTTGCTGCGGCTCCTGCTGCTGCGTGTAGAATGGCGCCCGCGAGGCCAACGGAGTCGGTGTAGACTGGAAGAAGAGGAATGACACCAGGAACTTCAGGCGCCGGCGCTGGCTCAGCAGATGCAGCTGGTGCAGAGGAGGGAGCTGACGTGGTTTTGGAGGCAGATGCGCCGTTGGGTGACTGTGGAGCTGTAGGTGGTTGCAGGGTTGAGGGACGTGGCGGTGACGGAGGCAGGTCGTTGACCGTGTACACTTAGCGGTTGATTTCCTCCTCTCGTGTAGCTGCTTCCCTCTCGTGATCCTCTCTCTAATAGAAGGGATCAAGCATACGGCACCATAAGGGTGTGTCGTTGTCTGGAGGCGAGGAGGGGTCGAAGAGACGAGGGTCCTCCCACCCGCGGCCGGCGTTGCGTTCAACTGTTCGAGGAGAGTCAAGTTCCTCGTCTGGAGGCCCGTCAAACGGTGGGGAATCCAGCGTGACTGCTTGGAATGGCTACAAGGATGCCTGGATGTGCAGTTGATTCTGAGAACAACAGGTAGGGGCTGCGCAACGCAGTTCAGGCCTAGGGAGACTGGGAGTAGTCGAGAGGAGAGAGCAGCCGAGAAGGGCTGAGAACTGTTGAGGGATGCAGTCAAGAGTAGCTGAACACGATGGAGGGGAGGTAGAAACCAAGAGCAGCTACACAACTGGCCATGAGCACCCGAGAGTAGTGGGGTGCAGTTGAGAGTAGCTGCGGGCTTAGAGCAGCTGAGTGTAGTTAGAGGGGAGCGAAGGACAGCCGAGAGAGCTGCCGTGTGCAGAACGCAGCTGAGAGAGCAGTGCGAGCCAAAAGTGGCCTAGGGTTAGGACTGCCAGAAGGCAGCCGGGTGGGTGGCGAGGAAATGGCCGTTCGCAATTCGTCGTCCGTGGGTGTGGATGACGATGATGTGAGACTGCTGAGAGGGGCTCACGTGAGAACCATGTCACTGTGAGGTGCTACTGCTCAGTTCCGAAGAAACAAGCAGTGAAGAGACACTGCTGAGGTGGGATTGACCGGGCCAACATGGCCGCGGATGTGTGATGAGCCGAGACTAGGACAAGGATCGTTGAGCGGCGGAGAGAGATCCTCACGTGCTCTGATACCAGTAGTTACTGTTGTTGCGTGTGTCGTACACAGCTTACGGTTACCCCTCGGCTCATGTCCATTCACGTGCAGATCCCTGAGACTGGCGACGGTGTCAGAAGGCTGGCAGCCGGCGGCGACATGCGTCCAGAAGAATTCCGTATCTTGTAGACTCGTGCTGTATCACAGCATGTAGGCGTGCAGCCTATCAGGATGTAGATCTCATTGACGTGGCCGTTCTGGTTCAAACGGCTCGTCGTTCTGACGTGTCTGCAGGGAATTATGACCAAAACTGTGTTTTTGCCACTGTTTTGTCCTGCTACAAAATAGCGTCGTTGTGTGCCGCGTGTGTGTGTGCATCCACTAGGTCCGTGGCACTATTTAGGTTGTCCGGACCTTAGTTGTAATATCTCTCTGCACATTTCAACATTTGCAGCTTCTGACACTTGTGTTTGTGTCCCTAGCCAACCCCTTGCTCTTCTCACCTACACCTGTGTGTGCTAGTGAGTGTGCTGGCTAGCTTGTACTGCCACGCTAGCAACAGCATCGCTAGGATTTGTCTTTCATGGTATCAGAGCAGCGAGCCAGTGCTTGCATAGCTGCGCAGCAGAGACGCAGCAGTCGCAGAAGTCGTGAGCAACCGTAGCCGTTGATTTGAGTAGCAGCAGCAGCAGTGCCCACGGTCTCGGCGGGAGGTCCTGGGAGGGCCCACCACCATTTCGACCATTTTTTTTAATAAGTCCGCGACCGTTCCGCGGTCGTTCTGCGGTCGTTCCGCGGTGCTTCGCGTTGACAAAACCTCCGCAGCAGACGCGGCAACTGTGCGGTCGCGTCGGAACACGCGTCCGGTACCGCGGGGGCACTTGGCGTTCTGAATGCGTCGCCTCGCCGTGACGTTGCCACTGCAGATCCGCGGTGTTCCACGGATCCGCGCAGCTCCGCCACAGCACCTCCGCGGCCGTTCCGGAACACAACGGCGCTGCTCGCCGCTGCTCCACGGTTGCAAGTCCGCGGCACACCCTCCGCTTCCAGAATGTGATCGCTCCGCGGCGGGTGCGGAATGTGCTGACAGCGGAACCCCAGCAGCTCGCGGCATCCCGCCGTGTTCTGCATCGGCACGACCGCGGTGGCCGTGTGCGGCACCATGCCGCATTCCGCGCCACCGCGATCTTGACCTGACCGTGGTAATCGGCGGTAATCCGCGGTAAACCGTGGTAATCCGTGGTAATCCGCGGTAACCCGCGGTAATCCGCGGTGAGTTTCCGCGGTGAGGTGCACCGCGGAAGGGATCCGCAGAGACGATTCCGTAGAAGAGTTCCGCGGAGGGGAGCTTCCGCGGAGGGGAGGTTCCGTGGAGATGTTCCGTAGAGGAGTTCCGCGGAAGGGAAAATTAGGAGGGAACCGGTCGCCATGCCGAAGCTAACCTCCTCCAGCACGGCTGCCGACGCAGCTACCGAGGGCACCACCGTCAGCACTCAACGTCGGCCACCACCATCATCACCACAGTAGCAGCAGCAACAGTAGCAGCCACTACAGCAGCAGCAGCCATTGCAGCAGCAGCAGCAATAGCAGCAGCCGCCGCCACAAGTGCAACAGCCGCCGCTATAGCAGCAGCAGCAGCGACCGCCGAGCCCAACAACGTTGGCATGCTAAGTACGCGCACTAACTGACTTACAGGCAGAGAGCCGCAACACGTTGACGAAGCAGGTCGTCGAGCTGCAGGACCTGATCAAGGGCTTACTGCCCCAGTAACAGCAGTTCCAGCAGTAGCAGCAGCACCCGTGCTCGGACCCAAGCGAAAACCATCTCCCTCACGACGGCAGCGCAGACGACATTGCGGAGACCCTCTCCGACTCTGGCGAGGAGGGTGAGGAGGACATGCTGCGTACGCCTCATCCACGTGGAGGCACGCCGCAGAGCACGCGAGGCCAATGCCGCCCTCCAGGGTACGATCTCCAGCACCGACGCCGGCTTGAGCTCATCTCGCCGCCCTTTGAGCTTTGAGGAACTGGCTTTGAGGGCCCGCCTGGGCAAGGGGGTTGCCTCCTCCATGCCCAGTCCCGCAGTGACTCCGCCAGTCGCTCTGCCGACGGTCAAGCCACCCAAGTGGTTTGAGTCAGACCCGCCCGTCTTCCGAACTGGGAACGACTTCACGTCCTGGGAGCCGCGCTTTCGCATATGGGCCATGAGCGAGGGAGTCCTCGCCTATTACCTCAACCCATACCAGGCATTTGAACCCGCACAGACACAGATGGCAGTTCGTGCCGCCACCGGTCTGATGAAAGCCGCCCCTGACTTCACCAAAGACTTCAGTCGGTTCCTTGGCGATCCACTGACCGGCTCAGGAGCTAACCCTCGCGAGGCGTGGGTACTGGCTGTCACTCTTTTTTAGGGCGCCACCTTAGCCCTGACGTCCCAGTGTCTTGCCGACTTCAACTCCCTCTGTCAGACTGCTCAGGAGTCAGCAGCTTACTACTGGCGTCGGGCGATCTAGCTGTACGAGGAGCTGGGCGACGATGCCTCTGCGCAGTACTCCGCTCTCCAGATCATTCTCTACGGCATCCATCCCGACTACGCGCGCGTCTTCAGCAAATTCGACCAGACTTTGCTTCGTGACATGGCGAGCGACGGGACCCTGCTGCGCTGGGCCACCCTCCACTTCCTTGACGTCGCCGGCATTGACGCCGCGAACCGCGCTCGCCGCAGCACAGCCTCAGCTGCAGTTGTCGCTGCATCTCCCTCACCACCGTCTACAGCTACAGCTACTCCAGCTCAGGGGAAGAAGGGCCGCAGAGCGTCAGGTGGTGGCTCTAGTAGCGGGACCAGTGGCGGCACAAGCACCAGCAGTGTCAACCACAGCAGCAGTAGCGGGAGCAGTAGCAGCGGCGGCGGTAGTGGCAGCAGCAGTGGCAACAGCGGATCCGGCAGCATGACGGGCCGACGGCTCGTGTGTTTCAACTGCGGAGGTGATCATCGCTATCCAGACTGCACACGCCTCACCGGCCGCCTGTTGGACTGGGCCAAGGTCACCCGCGGCCTGCAGCAAGCGCATGAGGCACGTATGCGCTAGGCGTCCGGTGCGACCGCCCGTTCAGCCACCACTACTGCAGCCGTCCCGGAGGAGTCCACCGTCGCAGCAGGCTCCTCCGCGGATCCTCGCGACGAGGCGCTCGTCGAACGCGACAGAACGATCGCCGAGCTACACCAGCTTCTCGCCCTACGCTCATCTCAGGGAGGTGCAAGTGAATTGACTGAGTCGAGGGGTCCTACTGCCTGTGGTCTGTCTGTGTCATCGCAGGATGATGCCCGTGGTGGTCCCCATGCCCAGCCGTGTGTGCGTGACGGACCTGATGATGTATCTTGGATACATGCTGCTCATGTGCGCTCCGCTGGTCGCCTTATTGTGTCCCCCGCTTAGCTTCCCGCTGCCGCGCCCTGTTCCGTTGCCGAGTGCCACGTTGCCCCTTGTACACGCGTCACCGATGCCACCTGGGTCATTGACTCTGGTGCCACTCACCGCATGACGTGTTGCCGTGACGTATTCATCGTCTTGCATCCTGTTGGCACTGTTCGCTCTGTTCGCATTGTAACTGGCCATGAGGTCCCTGTCCAGGGTGTTGGGGTTGTACAATTCACGGGGCCCACTGGTCCCGTATACATCTCCGACGTCCTCTTTGTCCCTGATCTGGAACTCAGTCTGCTGTCTGTCCGTGCATGCACCAAGATGGGCCTGGGTGTCACGCACACAGCTACCGATGCTTGCATCTTTGTACGTGACACCGAGGAGACCGTCCTCAGTGGGACGGTCATCGATGATCTGTATCACATCTCTCGGTCATGTGCAAGTGTACCCCCTCTGCCTCCGTCTCCCACTGCCCGTGTCTTCGTCGCTGGTGCTCTGTCCCCCGAGCATCATCGTCTCCTGCATCGACACCTCTGTCATGTGCACCTGGGCAGTCGACAGATTGATCCGCACTCAGCCCGCTCTCGGTCTTGATGCGGCGTCCTTCGAGACGCCGCCCACGACCGACTGCCTGGCCTGTGCTGAAGGCAAAATGCACCGGTCCACATATCTTGCGTCTGTCTCCAGGGCCCATCGGCCCTTGGAGCTTGTCCACTCCGACCTCATGGGTCCTCTCCCTGTCGAGTTTCAGGAGGACCGCGGTCGCTACGTCCTGACGTTGACTGATGACTTCACGCGCATGCGCCAGGTCTACAGTCTGCGACAAAAGAGCGATGCCGCTGTTACTGTCCGCATTTGGCTGGTCATGGCCGAGCGCCAGTGTCCCCACCACCTTCAGACCTTTCGCTCGGACCGCGGCGGCGAGTACCTCGGTGACTTGGCCCGCTCCTTCACCGAGCTTGGCGTTTTTCACAACCTCTCCGCCCCCGCCATCCCCCAGCAGAACGGTGTCTCCGAGTGCTGGAACCGCACCATGGAGGATGCAGTTCGTGCCATGCGTGCGGACAGTGCCATGCCTGAGGCCTTTGCCTTTGAGGGCATGGCGTATATGACCTGGGTCTGGAACCGTATTCCCCACGGCCCCCTCCCAGGTCACTGCACGCCCTACGAGTTGTGGTACGGGCATCGCGCGGACCTGCGCCTGGCCCACGTCTGGGGCGCCCTTGCCTGCGTCTGGTTCACACCAGAGTAGCAGGGGAGCAAGCTCTCCCCACGGGGCTGCATCTGCGCCTTCGTTGGCGTCGCCCCGCGGTCGAAGGCTTGGCGGTTCTGGGACCCTGAGCGGCGCCGCATCGTGGAGTCTCGTGACGCTCTCTTCTTCGGGCATCTCACCTTCCGCGACCTTGCTCGCATCCACGCTCTGCGCGCTGCTCATGCCCCTCGGTGTTCCGAACCCCGTAGTGTGGGGGAGGCTCCTGGCACGGTTGGCACAGTGCCCCCGTCCAGTGCGGTCACTCCGTCGCCGCCACCCCCGAGGATGTCCCCAGCGAGTGTGCCCACCGGCACCCCCAGTCCCGTCCCGTCTGTGGCTCGCTCCTCTGCCCCTGACTCACCGCTCTCGCCCGTGTCTGAGTTTGCGTCCGAGTCTGCCTCCGCGTTGGAGGCTCTGTCTAAGCTTGCGCCTGCTTCCGAGTCCGAGGCTCAGACTGACCCTGAGTCCGCATCCATGTCTGGCTCTAAGCCGTCCTTGCCTTCGGCCGCGGATGTGCCTGCGTCTGCCGTGGGCCCGCCCCCAGCTGTTGAGGCCACGCCAGCCTCGGGTGGCGCACCTGTGGTGGAGTCCACACCGGCGTGTGAGTCAACGGCGCCAACTGCTCCCACCCCGTCGGACCGCTATACACGGGCACCCGGGGGTTGTCTCCGCCCTCGTCCCACACATAGCGTCGTCAGCGGTGACCCGGGCACGAAGGCCCTCAACCTGAGTACTCACGGCCTTACTGAAGTTCACCCTGGCTGTGCCACGGGCATGGCACTACTTGCTCATGAGCGCGGTCTTGCTCGGGACGCCGCTAAGTCCATGGTGACGGGCGACCCTCCCTCTGCGGCGTATACCCTTGCTACACGCAGTACACCAGTGCTGTCTCCCGATCCCACCAGCCTGCCAGAGGCCCTGTCAGCCCCTGACACTGAGCAGTGGCGCGCTGCCTGCCAGGCTGAGCTCGATGCCATCCGAGAGCATGGCGTCTTTGAGCTGGTGGACTTGCCGAAAAACCGCAAGGCCATCGAGGCCAAGTGGGTTCTCCGCAAGAAGCTAAAACCAGACGGCGCTATGGAATGCTACAAAGCACGCCTGACAACAAAAGGCGTCTCTCAGGTCCCAGGCGTGGACTACACCGAGACCTTTGCTCTTGTTGGTCGAATGACGACCACGCTCACTCTGTTGAGCCATGTGGCACAGCACGACTGGGAACTCCATCAGATGGATGTCAACAATGCGTTCCTAAACTGAGACTTTGAGGAGGAGATCTACATGGTCCAGCCACCCGGCTTTGAGGATGGACCCGGTCGCGTGTACCGACTGCGGAAGGCCTTGTACGGCCTAAAACAGTCACCTCGCTGCTGGAATCAGGAGATCACCAGCACGCTGAGACGAGCTGGATACGTTCAGAGCTACGCTGACCCATCTCTGTTCCTCGCACAGTCCCCAGCACCGCTCGCTGCCATCCTCGTCTATGTGGACGATCTTTTGATCGCATCGCCCGACCTGGGAGCAATGACCGCTGCCAAGGCCGTTCTCACCTCGGCCTACAAGATGAAAGATCTTGGTGAGGTTTCTGTCTTTTTGGGGATGGAGATCGTGCGCGACCGTGTCCGCCGCACACTCCGTGTCCATCAAGGACGCTACGCAAAGACTGTGGGGGAACGATTTGCCGACCTCCTTGCAGCCGTTCGCACGGCTTCCACGCCCATGACCCCTGAGGGGCAGGCCGCCCTGAAGGTGGATGACCCAGCTGACCTGGGGGAGCCAGTCGATGTGACCCTGTACCTGCGAGTCATCGGTTCGCTAATGTACTTGGCCACCACGACACGGCCCGACATTGCCTTCACTGTCAACCTGCTCGCCCAGTTCTCGCAGGCTCCACGCCAGCGAACATTGGAGGCCGCAGTCTTGTGTGTGCGCTACATCCTGTCCACCGCACGCATCGGCCTCTGCTTTCACGAGCAGGTATCAGTTGTGCTCGATGGGTATACAGATAGTGACTGGGCGTGGAGTCCAGACGGCAAGAGCCGCACCGGCTACATCTTTCTCATCGGAGGCACTGCAGTGTCTTGGCGAAGTGGGAAGCAGGGCTGCATCGCCCGCAGTACTGCTGAGGCAGAGTATGTTGCCTTAGGCGTCGGTGCAGCGGAATGTGTTTGGCTCGTCCGTCTGCTGCGTGAACTGCGTCAGCCCATTCCCCCCGTGGTCCTCCTGTGTGACAACATGAGTGCGAAGGCCATCGCCAAGAACTCAGGTGTGCTCCATGCACGCACAAAGCACATCAATTTCGAGCACCACTTCGTGCGTGATCTGGTTGATCGTGGTGAGATCCGAGTCATCCACGTGAGCACTGACAGGCAGTGCGTAGATTTCCTGACCAAGGCTCTGGGTCGTTCGAAGTTTCACGCGGCCACTCGTTCCGTTGGACTCTGCCCCATCCCTATTTCAGGTTGATTCCTCATGTGCCACCCTGCATGTGCTGTGCCTACTGCATTCAGCGTCTGTGCGTTTCTTGATCTGTATAGTATTGGTGCCTGCATGTGCATGGACGTGTTTCTCCCTCCGGTCATGGGGGAGTGTTGTTGTGTGTGTCGTACACAGCTTACGGTGACCCCTCGGCTCATGTCCATTCACGTGCAGATCCCTGAGACTGGCGACGGTGGCAGAAGGCTGGCAGCCGGCGGCGACAGGCGCCCAGAAGACTTCCGTATTTTGTAGACTCGTGCTGTGTCACAGCACGTAGGCGTACAGCCTATCAGGATGTAGATCTCATCGACGTGGCCGTTCTGGTTCAAACGGCTCGTCGTTCTTACGTGTCTGTAGGGAATTATGACCAAAACTGTGTTTTTGCCACTGTTTTGTCCTGCTATAAAATAGCGCCATTGTGCGCCGCGTGTGTGTGTGCATCCACTAGGTCCATGGCACTATTTAAGTTGTCCGGACCTCAGTTGTAATCTCTCTCTTCACATTTCAACATTTGCAGCTTCTGACACTTGTGTTTGTGTCCCTAGCCAACCCCTTGCGGTTCTCACCTACACCTGTGTGTGCTAGTGAGTGTGCTGGCTGGCTTGTACTGCCACGCTAGCAACAGCATCGCTAGGAGCTGTCTTTCAGTTACCAGGCAGCTTCCTAGGGTACACGTGAATGAGACAGAGGTGATGCACTGCAAGCACACGGGACGCCAGAGATGTGGAAGGCTTGCCTTCATAGCTCAGTTAGAAAACAGGGTACGGGAGTGAGAGGACTGAGGGGGAGCGAGAGAGACTTATCAACCGGTGAGCGTGCACTCGCAGCGAGCATTACACCCGAGTGAGCACACACCGCCACCCGGGGGTCGAGCCGGACCGCTTGGCATAAAACCAAACAGCGGCTACTCACCAATGGTCGGGTGAACCCGGCATGGTGGCCCCCTAAGGATCAGCACCCGGAAAATGCAGCTCCCCAAAAACACTCAAGGCAAGCAAAGCATGATGCAGAGCACGTCAGTAAGAATGTATGGTCTCTAGCATTTTCCACATGAGATAACGAATCAAGTCGTGGCCATGTACGTGCCAGGGTGCACGCTTGGGTTGAGTACTTGGGTCAAGTCGCCAGAGACGCCAGCCATGGTAGGTTTGCTTCACGTCTTCCTAGGTGAGGCCATGTCAGTCAATCTGTACGTTTGTGTGCACGGAGGAGGAGACGAGAGGGCATAAAGATGTGAGTGGCCAACGAACTTCAACACATTGCTGGATCCATCAGCGCAAAATCCTGCCTTCAGGTGGCGAGCTACGCGAGGGCGCAACGGGGGGACTTTCGATTATTTTGCCGTGTTAGAGACCGTCGCTGTTCCAACGAGGCCGTCAGTAGTGGTTTGACTACTCGATTATTTGCGTCATTAGTGGTTGTCGTGAAAAAAACGGTGCAGGAGAATGTGCAGGACAAACCATTGTGAAAGATGTGAGCTCGAAGATTAAACGTACATATCCGAATTGTAGCTTCTCACGACATGGCTGAACGGGTCTTGCACCCGGTGTTGACTCAGCCTTCGCTCCGGTCGGTGAAGGGCTGATGTCAACCCTCGACTTGATGGGATCACGATTCTGAGAAGTAGGATGCGGTCGAAGGGCTATGCTGTTGCGGAGATTAAACGACAGGGCTCTGCGGTTCATGAGATTGGCCGTCGGGGCCTCCTGGTTCTCGAAGTAGCAAAACGGGCTACCTAATCAATACGCTTTCACAAACGAGGCTCTGAGGTGGAATTTCCCTTTCAACTTTGGTCAGACGAAGTGAAAACTATAGGGCTACTATGTAACCCAAACGAAGGCTTATGGTTCGATCGCGATTCTCGCGACGGCGGAGGCTAAAAATCACCCCCTCGCTTTGCTCTAACGGCGAATTGCGCCACTAATCGGGCACGGGCATAAGTTTGGGTATGGTGTTGTTTGTTTTTAATTTTCGGTTAGAGCATTATGAATATTAAAAGTTCGGATATTCAAGGCTTTTCTTGACGCTCGAGCGGATATATGAGCTATAACGCCCCCTGGATTAGTACAATGCGTATTCATGAGGGTGCCAGTATGTTCTACTGCCGCTTCCGAGTTCAGTGCTGTCCTGGGTTCACCGCGCTGTTCACGTGAACACGCTGGACAAAGCTTGGCCCAGCACAAAGCCAGATCCTTGCTACTTTCTTGACAGGTGCGTGGCACATGGCCGGCGTTGCCCGCTTCCGCAATCGCAAGATCCATGAGGGAACAAGAAACGGCAACGTTACGAGGTACCCCGTTCCGGATTTTCAAAAACGCTATCAACCCCGTTCGAAGGATTTTGATCTCCATTCGCCCCGTGTTTCGATTTTTGATCTCCATAATCCCCGACTTTAAAACTTTGAATTCAGGACGCCCCGCAGCCAGAGTGTCAGTGACAAGGTACCCCGTCGGGTACATGGTCATTTTCCGGAAATATCCATTTTGCGACTTCAGTGTAATCTCTCAATGTAAAAATCTTATTGTCATCAAACATTTTTTAAGTAAATGCGACCTTCCGAAAAGGCGGGAGGGGGAGGGGGGGGGGATACATAGCACAACGTCATTTGGATAAGGGGGGTTTGAGAAACAAACATGCAAGCAATTCAAAGACGACACCTGATGATAAGAGGCTTTTCCATCTGTTTCTTAGGACGTGTTCCGAGAAATATGAAAAACGCTTAAAAAACCTTAGACGACTCAATACGGAAATGGGGTATATTGTGACGTTACAATATACCCCTCATGTCGGGGTATATTGTAACGAAAAAATCTACCCCGCGAGTCATTGCGAGGTTTATTGTGACCCAAAACGTGAAGACGGGGCCTTTGGAGATCAAAAAATGAAAGGCGGGGTGACCTGTACTCAATTTTTCGGCGACGGGGGGTTTGGCGTGTTTGGTCTCTGAACCCGGGGTATCTGGATATTTTCTTCAACAATAAAAATCTATGTACAATTTCCCGAGAAAAAAGAAACTTCTAGCATAGTGCTTAAACTATCTCACGAAAATGGCCGGTTGCTGTTCAAGCAAAGCAAATGTCCGATCCTTCCAGTAACGAACAAAACTAAACAGTCCCTGTGCGAGAAGAAACATGAGACCACTGCGAGAATAAGCACACAAAAATGTCCAGTACAAAAATGGCCACTCGAACAAGAGCACACAAGAATTTCCAATGCGCACATGTGATGCCACGTGGCAACATACCCTTGCAAACATTTTATGTCCTTTCTAATTCGCAATTGTTGTTTGTATCTTTAAAAGAAAGGTCAAGTACATGAAAGTATGGTTAGAAGGTGGGTTTCACTCCCTAAATGCAACAAGACCCTAGGTAACAGAGTTCGCTACACCTTTCTTTTCTTGCACAGAGTGAGTCTAGGTGGAAATTTTTGTGTTTTCATTGAGGGGAAGGCTACTTTTTTGTGCTACCAAAAAGCAACAAAATAAAATTTCCACCTAGACCCAATCCACGTAAGGAAAAAGAAAGTTTTATTAAAATTCATTGCACAGTGTCTTGTTCCAACAACAGAGTGATACACACATTTTCACCATTATTGCATTTGATTCAACTTTTTTTAAAGAGAGAAACAACACTTGCAAAGTAGAAAGACCATTAAATGTTTGTAAAGCTCTGCCACCACGTGACATCACTTGTGCGCTTGTGCACAATGGAATTTTTTTTGTGCTTTTTTTTGTAAGATGAAATTTTTTCACTTGACATTTTTGTGTGATACTTCATGTAGTGGACAATTGTTTGTGCTCGTACTGCAACTTGCCATTATTGTGTTCTACTTCAAGGGGTGGACATTCTTATGTACTCGAATAGTGACTAACTATTTCTGTGTGCCGCTTTAAAATTTTTGCTTAAATTGAAAATTTATCCTATTTTTTAAAAGTCTGTTCACTCACTTCATCTTGCCAAAAATCAAATTTATATCACGATGCATCCGGGAAAGGCTTTCATTGAATACGTCTAACATATTTCTAAGTCTGAACTTGAACCTATGAATTTTTTATGCATTTTCTTATTTTTATCCTCTTCATGAGTAAGGAAATGATGAACATAGCTATGCCAATTTTTTTTCAACAATAATACACAAAACAATAATCACACACCATTTTTCATGAACAAAGTGATATTTTTGAGAAAAATGGAGAAACAATATTTAAAAGAACACAACCAGAGAACTTTTGTGGAACTCCATAGTTGGACAAGAGCACTCTACCATCTAATATTAAAACGTTGGTATTTAATGAGATACCAAGATCCATTCTACCTCCCCAATAAACATTCTTACATGTACAAAAATCGTTTAGAGACTCAACTCTATCGTTGTTGAAAGAAAAACTCTCACCTTACACTATCACACATGATTAGAAGGATTTTGAACCTTATTAAAGGCCACAACCCTTGAATGAAACGAGGGGGGGTTTGGTAAAGTAATTCGACAAGAACGTTTCAGCCAAAATTAAGGTATATAAAGATAATATGGCCAGAAATGAGGAAGTAAAAATTACATAATTTCAACAAGTGGATGACAAAGCGCTTTGTGATACACATTACAACACGCTAAAATTATCAAAATAGAACCATGAGAGTTGAGCTGAAGGCACATTTTGACATACATACCTGAGAACGTTGAAATTGACCTTCTTTCCATTGCCAAAGCCAATAAATTCATTATTTTTCTAAAAATAGTGTATTTCATAGAAATGAAGGAAGAACAAGGTAAACAAGAAATGTTTATTAAGAAAATCATGCACAAAAGTTTAAAGAACCTATTTTTGATGGATTCATGCAAGCAAACTGTTTGATTTAGCATCTAAATAAGAAAAAAATATTTTGTTCATTTAATATCATGACCAACCTGTAGATAATGAAAATAATTTAACCTTTTACAATCTTTATTGTAAAGTGTAGCCGCTTATGCATAGATTTGGGTAGTATAAGGGTTGATTTCAAATTTATACATATTAATGTAGCAAATCATTCATCATCATCAATTCCGAGGATCAATGCAAAGGCTTTTGTGAATGATCAACCTTAGCCAAAGTTCACATCACTTTCTAAATTTCATAAGAGATATGCATCCATTTTTGAAATATGATGATTCATGTATCAAAGTAACACTAAAAGTTCCATACATGCACAAGTTAAACCATTTCGTTCAAGCTAACAACCATGAAGGATAAATAAAATCAATATTCATGGATTAGGCCATGCATCATCAACATGTTTATGTCAAAATTTGAGTTAAAGCCCATCAAAATCCCCTCAATAAAGGTTTTTGTGAGTGTTTCATTTTAAAGGGATTGTCTGGGGGATTTGAAATCCCTTATGCATTGAGAGAGAAGCCACCATGCCGAATGTAGTATGGCCCTATAAATTCTACAAAAAGTAAAACATACCCTGATTGAGGTCTAAGGTGGGGCTTGATTTTTCTTTACATAAAATAAAAGGGAAGGGGTTTGGTGCATCAAATGAAAACAATGAGAGAACATCATGTTTTTATTGACCGTGATGAAGGAATGACAATCATTGTTTTCTAATATGAAAATCTCCATGTATGTTTTAATATTTTTTGTTTATTTTTTCTACATGTGGATCTCATTCAAAATGTAAAACTCGTAAAACTCATTTGGATTTTCGTGTTCTAAGACCAGGAAGTCGACTGATTTGTCAATTATGATGTTGTTGAGGAGGTGTGAATCCATGTATTTTTTTGATAAAAAACTATTTACACAATGGATCATGATCCAGTGTTAGAAATACGTAATTTGTAAGATCGTAATTGGCATGTGAGTTTCGATTTTAACTTTTGTATGAGAACTTACTACGTTTTCCTTTTTTTAACAATGATGGGAATTTTTACCTACTATCATAAAGATTCCTTGCCATCGAATTTTGAATTTCATGCATGATTTTTTGCTAAAAATTATAATGAAGGGCCTTGTCAAGGTCAATTTAATCACTTAGAAGATGTTTGAACCCATGAAACGTGGGCATATTTTTATTCATTCTTGACTGATTTTCCATTGAATTTTGTTCAGTTCTTCGCATGGAAAATTCAAAAACAGTTTCTGTTAGAATGATAGAGCATAGAGATGTCAGAAAATTCAATGAGAATCAATGTGAATGGGCTTTACAGCAACACACTCTGTTTCTTACATGGGCCGCGTTCGGATGTCGCAAAACTATCGATTTATCAATCCTTCCCGCCCGCTGTTTTGCGGCTTGCGAATTAGCGAGCTGATGGGGCTTTTTACGAGGTACCAGAATTCGTAGTGAAATCATTGCGAACGCTCCTGAATGTTTCACCGCGTGATTAATCATTCATCTTTCAGCGATCTCGTTCACGGGATCGACTAACGGCTGTTTTCATGGATGAAATGGTTGAAACATGCATGGTGGCTCGAAGTTGCATCATCTCTCACCGATGACAGCAAAACTTGTTGTGGCGTTATGCTTCTATGAATCTATCTGCCTAACGGTTGTTCCGCAATCGCCATGAAATCCTGCCGGCTACGATGTGCGCGGCATCCGGAGCGACGCTACGCGTCGTGGGCTCGACTCCGTGGTCGAGCAAGAGAACCGTTCGTATCGTTCGAATATAGTGATACGTGAATCACGACGAAGTAAGGGGAGTTAGTTGACGCTTGATCCAACACATCGATGTTGCAGTTTGTGATTGCGGGAAAGGTCGTCACAAACTTGCATTTACGCTCTAGAGACTAGCCTATCGATGCAAGATGCAATTCCGCAACATCCGAACGGGGCCATGGTGATTGTACTTTTAAATAATGGGGGAATCGGCAAAGTGTTGCATGATTGTAAATTTCATCACAGTAGTATTTTTTAGAATGCTCAGGATTGAAGATCATTCGCAGAGACATGGGAACATAAGCGGGATTTGAAGAACACGACCGCCGGCAGTACTTCTGAAGCAGGTGCTGAGTTGTTCTGCACTTACACGTGCAAGGCCGAGCTCTCAGCTCGTGCCACGTAAGATGAATGCACACTCCCTAATGAAGTGTCCGCGAAACTGGTGGTGGAGGGAATGTGCAAATGTGAGGTTCGTCTTGGGCTTGGTCTAACGCAGTGTCTCGGGGGAAGGGGGGGGGGGGGGGGGGGGTTAGGGGCTTGCGAGGCTCCACCAAATCTTTGTTCTCGTATGACTTCCGGTAATGGCACGTCAAGAAGATCATGGCATATGGGACGTCATTTGTGATTGCGCACTGTCGGAAAAATCCATCTACAAAAGAACATATTTTTATGGACGATGTTGCCCCAACAATTCGACTAAACAATTCCGAATGGAGCCTATTGCCCTGAAACCCATTAGTGATTTCTGTGGTGTTTCCCTGTCCAAAGAACCTTTTGTAAGTGAAAAATAAGTACTTTCAGAAAGGGCCTCTTTCGATTTCGCTATTGAATATGCCAGATTTTCAACCAACAAGTTAGTACCGTCGTTGAGATACTAAGGAAGAGATTATCAAAATGCTTCTTTATTATTTTTCATGTTTTCCCCCTTCAATCATGTGATCAGACATATAAGGTTAGGCGAATCGTGCCATCTCGAGCATCGCGGCGGAAGAATAGTAGCCTGCCGCTACAAGGTCGGTCCTACCGGTAGGGGACTTGAACTACGGACCTCCCCTCCCCAGAGGAATTGAAGTGTAGAGTGATATCCACTGCGAAATCAGTGGATATTACTTCTTTATTTTGAATCATATCTAAAAATAGAGACAGCGTGACTTGGAGGTATTTTTCATGAGAATTTGCGACATTACCTTGACTACAAGCATGGGTTCGTCCCTCACTATGCCATCTTCCCCCAAGTTTAAAGCAAGGCTCTATAATAGTGGTGGTATCCCATGATTTCCTTTTCTTTCATTTCCTTTCCTTAATTCCAAGAACAAGGCATGCTTAAGATACATATTTGTTCCATCTTCTATGAAATTCCAATGACAAGTATATACATATCCCTTAAAAAACGTTTCCACACATTACAATGTGAATAAAGACCCCAAATATTTATTCATGAGATTAGAACATCAATTCTAACTTTTTAAAAAGATTCTAATGGTAACCCCGTGATTATTGTTGAATGGAAGATGATATGTACAAAATTTTCTTTGTGACCACGAGCCCCGCTTTTCCTAGACCCACAATACAAACAACCATACTTTGTATTTTTTATGGAAAGCACATCATGTGGAGATCATTGACAAGGCCCTTGAAAGCAATTATGAGGCATTAATTAGTTCTTATTATTTGTTTTTATAAGTCTCAGAGTGAGCCAGCGACCATGTTGTCTTATTTTTAGTATTTAAGTGTCAGTTGTGACATGATGAAGAATTTCATGAAGGGAAAAAACATCACAGACTATGGTAGTGGGTGAAGATAGAGACGTGTATCAATGAGAAACCTTGAATGTGGAGAGGAAGTGTAAGATACGAGGGGTTTTAAGGGATGAATATCCATATAATTGAAGGCCATAAGATTATTTTTTGTATGAGAAACGACTTAGTATTTTTTCTAGATTATGTTTTTAATAATTTTTATGTTCAAAGCATTTCACCACTTGCACCTCATAACACTATTAAGTATGGTTTATTAAAATCCCTTCACCTCCCTAATGTTGTGTTAGTAGTGCTTAGGAGTTTCCAGTTTTTTATTATTAAACTGAAAAGAGGTACTAAATGTCCTAATGTATGTCATATGACATCCTTTACCATGATATATTGCCTTTTCTTCCGAGTCAACTGATGTCGAATGCAAAACCTCCCTTGAATGTGTTCCGTTCAAGAATGCATTTGCTGGAACGTGTCCCTGATTGGAGTGGAGTCAGTTTAGAGCTAATTGTTAAGAGCGGACTGCCTTACCTGACTGCTGGGATTTTCAAACCTCGATTCAGTTGTAACTCGGAGGTAGAAGACATTTTGAACCGAGACGCATCTTGCGCTGTTTGGCAGTCGTCAGGAGAGAACGTACCCAAAAAAGAAGCGATCTGTCTCCTATTTTCTCAACCACCTTGACTCCAGACACCGCTGGGCCAGAAGTCGCCGGTCAGAAAGCGCGGCCCGGCTGGAGCCCCCCGAGACCTGCTTCCCTGGTCCGCGGCGGGATGGATTTCCTGCCACGGACGTCATCGAGCAGCAGAAAAAATAATAAAGTGACAGCAGCTGCAAGAAACACTCGCCGTACAGCCTACCGTTGCTCTCGCGCCGCCAGACGGCCGCAATCCCGCAACTTCGGACTCCGCCCCGATGCCGTCACCACGGGATAGGAAGTCGCACCGCTGCTGCTGACTGTGGTCGGCCCGAGGAGGACAACCGCGTCGCGAGAAGCACTACAAACTTCTGCGGAGGTCACAACATTTTCGTTATTTGCAGTCGAAAGAACGCACAATCTGTCTCCCACGTCAGCCAGACGGGTAGCAGCATCGACCAGCTCAGCTCCCTACACTCTGTTCTAAGTACCGTGATTTCAACACCATCGTCAGGACGTTATCAAACCGATTCACACGTCCGGTTGATATCCCCTGCTTGAAATCCCTCTCTCGAACACCTCCGACTCGATCTCCACCCCTATCTCCGCACGGACGCCCAGGGCCTCCTTCACTCCCACTGCTTCCTTTCCGAAGGAAGGAGTGCACTGTCGGCTCCGATTGCGTCGTACGTGGATAATCACGTGTAGCGCACACAGCCCTTCTTTCCGGGGTCCGCCACAGCAGATAGGCACAGCAGGTACAGCAGGCACAGTAGGCGCAACAGACGCAGCAGACGCAGCAGACGCAGCAGGCACAGAAAGAGCATCAGACGCAGCAGACGTAGCCGACGCAGCCGACGCTCCAGGCGAAGGCAAGAAGGGTGAGCAGGTGCAGAAGGGTGAGCAGGTGCAGAAGGGTGAGCAGGTGCACAAGGGGCCACGGAAGGCGGAAACCGAGAGAGGAGAAAAGAGAGCGAAGCACACATACCGAACAAAACAGCCGTAGCGCGAGAAGCCTCGCCCAGCGCAGACAGACAGCCGCCGATCTGAGGCCTGCCCGCGTCCCGAAGGAAGCCAGCCGAGCTCAATCGGCCCTCATCCCTGGGTTCCCGGCGAAACCGTCCTTCTCTCGGAAACGAAGCGAAGCGAAGCAGATAGGAAGAGGAGTTTGGAGCGATGGACGCGATGGAGATGCTGGCGGCGGTGGTGGTGTGCATGTCCATGGTGCTGCTGTGCGCGGCGCTGGCGCACCGGCAGCGCCGGATTCTCGAGCAGCAGGAGCAGGAGCTCGCGCGGCGGGCCGCGGCGCAGTTGGCCATGCAGGCGCGTGGTGAGGTGAGTGGCGGCCACGGTCCACTGCAGTGGGAGTGGGAGTGGGAGTGGGAGTGGGAGTGGGAGTGGGAGTGGG
>SZWC01014412.1:21622-38294 GCA_023375785.1 Penium margaritaceum
GGGGGGGGGGGGGGTGGCCCTGTCCTCTCCCTCTAAACGAGGTGGGATGGAGGGGGGCGCTCTCTCCCTCCCTTCTGTCCGCCCTCTCCTGTGAGGGGAAAGAGGAGGGAGATCATTCCCTTCCTCTCCTCTTTCGGCCCTCCCTTCTGAGGTCGACGGAGCTCTCGCCATCTGGTCGTCGCCAGTCGGGCGGCGTTTGGTCTCCCGGCCGTCCGTCCTCCGGAAGCGGTCTGTCAAACTCTTTTCTTTTTCTTTGCCTTTGGGGTCGAGCTGCCGCGTCAAGCCCTCGGCACGCAGCCTCGGCGCTCGGTTTGTCGAATCTCGCCGATCGGGCGTTTCAGTACTCCCACCGATCGGGCGGGTGCCGTCCCCGCAATGGTTTCTCTCCATGCAATACATGGATCGACGGGTGACGGTCTTCTTTTTCACCGGTCGAACGGACAGATGGGAGCTAGGATAAGCATATTTTTTTTTTTGCGGAAGCCTGGCTCTGATGCCAATGTAACAGACGTGGTCTGTTTTACGACTAACTGCTGAACCAAAATGTAGGCCCTCAGAATAGTCGTTCCAGGAGAGCGGGCGAATGGTCGCCTCAGCCATTTTGGCTGAGACGAACCGCGCCACGAATGGACAGGGTCGTCATAGGGCATGGACGTAAAACAATAATCCTAAGCCTAATCGTTCCACGTGGCATTGCCACGCTGGAACAGGANTCGCGGCACTCCTTTCACCTAGAATCCGGCCAAAGGATATTTTCCAGGCTAGAGTCGAACTAGACTCTAGCCCAATATCTTTTTCCAGGCTTCGCCTTCTCAAGACACCGATCTCCAGCCCCTGAGACCCGGGAACTATATTTAAACGCCATTTTTAATTCTAAAAATGGCTCGTACGCTACACCATCTCCGCAGGCGAGAAATCAAAGTGGCAAGCTCTGGTGATTCTGGCCGTCTACATTTCCTATCTTATGTCTTATTTGAATTTTATTGGAATCGGAGGAATTTTTCCCCTCCGTGATCACTCCAACTAACTAGATGTGAGCCAGGTGGTCCAGCTATGCAACTAATTATTTCAAGAATCCAAATAAAAGCGTTAAAAACATCATGAAAATAATTTTTTTCTTATTAAGTGTTTTTTCGTGGTATAAAAATGATCCGAGAAACAAATCCATCAGTTTTGTTCTCTGTGAATGTTATGCCCTTTTGAGTGTTCGAATTCCAAACTTCAAAGTTCTCTCAAGTCGACTATTGCATGCTCACTGGTATTTTCGCCTTGCTATGCTACTTGTTGCCGTGCATGACGGGTATGCGTTTCAGGCCTACGTGGCACTTTGGCAAAGCAAGGGGTCAGAGTTCGGGACTAACCAACAACATTACCAATGACAAATTAGTCAGACTAACTGATTCCCGAGACAGCATGCGTGGGAAACGGGCCTATAAGTTATAGTCCGACTAAATCGTCAACTGTCTTCCTATGCGCGTTTAACTATGTAGTACAAACGCTCAAATCAATAATTCAAAATAAAAACTAATTTAGTCTATTTCGGAACCCCCGACTGGGGCGCCGAGGGCACGGCCTCCCCCGCCGCCCCAGCCGGCTGGGGCAGCGGGGCTACCTTAGCACCAAAAGGCATCAAGGGGTTGAGCCAGCCACCCTGTGTAGGTAGCCACGAATGCTACACAAGCAAGCACGCAAGTGACAAGCGACGGAACGAGCCATGGATCGGGGGCAAGCTCAAAGACTAGTATGAGAAAGTAGTTGAGACACAAGTTTTGCGAGTAACAAGTGAGCAAGGTGGTGAGTGCTAGTTGACCGGGCCACCTACGCGAAGCACTCGTCGTGGGGCCCGGCCGCCACCCAGGGATCGAACCCGACCCTGGAGCGAGCGAGCTCCAGGAGATTTCTCACACGCCGGCACAAAACCGGGCGTGTGGTCCCGAGGGATCAGCAACCCGGTTCACCACTCTAGGAGCATGCAAGTATTCAATCAACGAACAGGCATGCAATCTTACAAATTGTATCCCCCATTTTGGCACGTGAAGTTATCACTAAACTAAGGCTTGTGACAAGGCTGGTGCTGAAGCCACCACTTGGCAGCTTGATGGAGGCACCACCACTGTGCACGTCATGCTGCGTCACAGTCTTGCACCAGGGAGCCTCAGTCCAGTTCAATCACCTGCAGTGGTGAGGTGTGTGTGTGTGCATGGAGACAAGAGGGCACTTGCGTGTGTTTGTGAAAATAACCAACACTCCCCCATGACCCACAAATGAACAGGCCATACACACACAGAACACAGAACGAGGAGAACATCACAGGATTCACGTCAACCAGGGGCATCACGAGAGCACAGCAAGCCAACCGCATGCACGGCCGCTTTGAACATTCCACTGCTGAGCGCTTTGGTGAGAAAGTCTCCACACTGTTGATGAGTGTCGACCCAGACAACCTGAACTTCTCCAGCCGCAATGCGCTCGCGTACAAAGTGATGCTCAATGTTGATGTGCTTAGTGCGAGAGTGATGCATGCCATCGTGCTCAGCAATCGCCTTTGCACTCTCGTTGTCACAGCGTAGGGTGATGCAATGAATGGGAACACGCAACAGCTGCAAGAGGCGGGACAGCCAAACACTCTCACACGTACCTGCGCCCAGTGCCACGTACTCTGCTTCACTGGAGCTTCTGGCAACACAGCCCTATTTTCCACTCTTCCAGGAGACAGCAATCCCTCCGACGAGGAAGATGTAACCAGTGCGGCTGCGAGCATCTGTGTCATGTGCCCAGTCACTGTCTGTGTAGCCGTCAACGACTACTGAGGGCTGAGCACGGTAGCAGAGTCCTACGCGTGCAGTGGACAACGCGTAGCGGACGATGCGCAGTGCGGCCTCGAGATGCTTCTGACGAGGCTGCTGGGAGAACTAGGCAAGGAAATTGACCGCGAAGGCCACGTCCACCCTAGTGGTAGTGGCGAGGTGTATGAGAGAGCCGACTACACTGAGGTAATTGGTGACGTCAACAGACTCCCCCAGCTGCGCTGAGCCCAGTGACTTCAGCAGACGCTGACCTACTGGAATCATTGGTGTGGATGCGGTGGGGATGTCTGCAAGCAAGGGGGCAAAGCGCTCCCCCAGTGTGCGTATGTACGCAGCCTGGTGCACATGCAGTGTGCGACGTTAACGATCACGCTCAAGCTCCATCCCCAAAAACACCCGTGTAGGACCTAGATCCTTCATCTTGTACACAGACTGCAGCAGGTTTTTCACTGACTGGACAGCTACTGGGCTGGGTGAGGCAATGAGCAGGTCATCAACGTAGACCAACACCGCCACGAACGGCTGTGAGGGGGCGCTCAAGAAGAGCACTGGATCAACCGTACTGCGACGGTAACCTCCCCGCTCGAGAGTCGAGGAGATCTCCATGTTCCAACACCGCGGCGACTGCTTGAGCCCATAGAGGGCTTTGCGCAGTCGCTAGACCTTACTTGTACCAACGGTGAAGCCCGGGGGCTGTATCATGTAGATTTCTTCATCAAGCTTCCCATGCAGGAAGGCGTTGTTGACATCCATTTGCTCCAGTTCCCAGTCGTGCTGGGCGACGAGACTAAAAAGTGCTCGAGTAGTGGTGTATCTCCCGACCGGTACAAAGGTCTCATCAAAGTCAACGCCGAGAATCTGGGAGAACCCCTTAGCTGTGAGGCGTGCCTTGTACCGGTCGACAGTTCCATCGGGCTTCAACTTACGTCGAAGGACCCATCGGGCGGAGACTGCCTTGCGACCTGCAGGTAGATCCACGAGCTCAAAGACTCCATGGTCTTGGAGGGCTGTGAGCTCTTCCTGCATGGCCTTCTCCCAGAGGGCAGCGTCTGCCGCCTCACGAGCCTGCCAGACACTGGTGGGCTCAGGAGGAAGAGTGGGGAGGCCAGCGGCCGCAAAGCATGTGGCGACATAACCGGCGACGGAGGACTCAAGCGCACTGTGGAACTCGTGGGCTACAAGAGCATAGCCAACTGCAGAGTTGGGGTGTACAACGCTCACAGACAGGCCTAGTGAATCGAGGCCAGTGGGGCGCACTGAGGGACCAGCTGTTGAGGATGGGACTCTAGAGCGGGTGACTCGCTGAGGGGCAGTGGACGAGCTAATCAGGACAGACTCAGCAGGCACCCCGGAAGAGGAGGGCTGAGAGGACTAAGAGGGAGGAAGAGCACGAAGTCTCCCCCCGCGAATGTAAGGCTCAGGACCGGGGAGCTGAGCCTGAGGAGCGTCACCTGCGGCGGTGTCAAGCACCGGAGAAGCCGCAGAGCTAGGAGATGAGTTGGGAGCAGAGTGGGCAGTGGACTGTGCGGGAGTGGGTGCCGAGTGTGAGAACTCGGGACTAGCAGTGGATGGCAAAGACACAGGGCTGCCGGCTGAGGGCAAGGGCGACATGGACTCCGGGGAGGGCACTGAGGCCCCCGACTCAGAAGAGGAACGGGGGGACGAGGAGGAGGAGTCCTTGTCACTATCCGCGGGAGTGACAGCAGGGGACGCCGTGTGAGAGGGAGAAGTGGACGCACGGAGATCGGAGGCTGGAACAGACCCACCCCCCCCAAGCCGATGAAGCGAGGAGAGGGAAGACGGAGTAGGGACATGGGCCAGGTCACGGGGGAAGACATCCTCAAAGAAGAGGGCATCGCGTGACTCGATGACGCGGGAACAGTCGGGGTCCCAGAAGCGCCACGCCATAGACATGGCAGAGACACCAAGAAACGTGCAGAGGCGAGCACGAGGACTCAGTTTGCCATCGCAGAAGTCCTTGGGCAGCCAGACTGCAGCCACACAGCCCCAGACACGAGCCAGACGGAGGTCAGCACGGCGACCGTACCAGCGCTCAAAGGGAGTGACGTGGCGAGGAAGGGGACCGTGTGGAACACAGTTCCATACCCAGGTCATGTAGCACATGGCCTCGAAGGAGAAGACGGGAGAGAGGGAGGACTCGTTGAGGAGAGTGCAAACACCATCAGTGAGGGTGCGGTTCCAGTGTTCAGAGACACCATTCTGCTGGGATGTGTAGGGGGCCGAAGGCTCCATACACACCCCACGAGAGGTAAGAAAGCGGGCGGTGGGACCCATGAACTCGCCACCACGGTCACAGCGAATGACTTTGAGCCGGCGACCACAGGCCAGTTCAGCTTGTGGCAGCCAAGACTCAAGTGTGGGACAGACGTCACTCTTTTGCCGAAGGGCAAAGACCCAGCGCATGCAAGAAAAGTCGTCTGTGAGACATAGGTCATAACGACCGACACCCCCAAGAGCGTCATGGGCAAGGGGTCCCATGACGTCAGCGTGCAGGAGGTCAAGGGGGTAAGACGTGCGGGACTCGGACGTAGAGAACGGGGAGCGGTGCATTTTGCCTTGGGCACAATCGAGACAGTCAGTGGGGCAGGGTGCAGAGAACGTGTTGCCATCAAGGCCATGAGCAGGCATGTCCCGAAGCAGACTGTCAATGGCAGCAGTGTGAATGTGACAGAGGTGACGATGAAGCAACTGCGCATGTGCAAGAGTAAGGGAGCGAGCCACATGAACAAGAGCAGTCGAGGAGGGATGGGGTGCAAATGAGGGCACGCGGAACAAGCGGTCACAGCGAGTGCCACGCAGTAAGACACGACCACTAGTGCAATGCATGACAGAGGCAATGCCACGGCTGGATGAGAAGTCCATGCCCTGGTCGTCGAGTGTCGTAACAGACAGCAGACTGAACTCAAGAGCGGGCACGTAGAGAATATCAGGAAGGAAGAGTTCCCCCCAAGGACCAACGAAACGGACGACACCGGCACCCTGGACCGGGAGAAGGTGGCCAGAGCCAGTGCGTAAAAAGCGAACAGAGCCAACGGGACCCAGTGACACAAACGAAGAGCGACAGGAAGTCATGTGGTGGGTGGCCCCTGAATCAAGAATCCAGAAGCCACCAGTCACGCGGACAGACGCAGGGTCACGACTCACGGCGGCAATGGCAAAGCGAGGAGAGAGGCGCTGACCACAAGTGGCAAGACAAAGAGGGAGACTGTACAACTGCCACTCCTCAATCCACGGGACGTCAACTAAGGGACACCCCTGAACATGACCCGGGGGGGGTCCACAAAGAGACGAATCAACAGCACACGTAAGGCCCTCCTCAACCGAACGCACACTCTCACCTCCCTGATCACGCAGGTGACGTTGGTGAACGGCGTGAGAGAGTGCAGAGTCCAGCTGGCGGTCGTCCTTAGATGGTCCGGTGATGAGTACATTAGAGGAGGGATGCTGGGGACCGGGGATGGAGGAAGCCCATGTCGGAGGTGAGTAGAAGCCAGAGGGAGGCCCGAAGTAGACAGGGCCCCCAAACCCCGGGGACCAACCCCAGGGAGCGGATGGAGGAGGTGAAGAGAGGGCAGCGCTGTAGGCAGCAACTGTAGGGAATGGGGAAGAAGAGTGTGCAGGGCCACGACTTGACCCCGCGGAGGTGGAGGAGCGTGCAGAGCCGCCACCAGACCCTGAGGAGCGTGCCCAGTGGGCACGCATGGCGGAGGCCAGGCGTGCATCATCTGGTGGTGCAGGGCACTTGGGCGCCGCATGACCGGTGGCACCGCAGTTCCAGCAAGTGACANAGTAGAAGCCAGAGGGATGCCCGAAGTAGACAGGGCCCCCAAATCCCGGGGGCCAGCCCCAGGGAGCGGATGGAGGAGGTGAAGAGAGGGCAGCGCTGTAGGCAGCAGCTGTAGGCAATGGGGAAGAAGAGTGTGCAGGGCCACGACTTGACCCCGCGGAGGTGGAGGAGCGTGCAGAGCCGCCACCAGACCCTGAGGAGCGTGCCCAGTGGGCACGCATGGCGGAGGCCAGGCGTGCATCATCTGGTGGTGCAGGGCACTTGCGCGTCGCATGACCGGTGGCGCCGCAGTTCCAACAAGTGACAGTGCTGGTGGAGGAAGAGGGGAATGCGGCGCTATCAGAGCCGGGACCTTTGCCACCTTTCCCTTGCCTGCCACCGCCAGAGCCACCCCCTCGACCTTTACCTTTACAACCCCCTCCACCATGGCCACCCCCTTGGGAAGCAAGAGATGTGGCAGTAGTGACAAAGGTGGAGATGGAGGACGAACAAGAGGCAGAGGAGGTGGAGGAAGAAGGAAGTGCGGTGGTTGCTGCTACAACTGCGGCGCGGTGAATGCGCTTATTCTGCAGAGAGCTCCACCAGTCGGTAAGGCGTTGGGAGGTGAACTCCCAGAAGGCCCCAATGCCAGGGGGTTCGTCGGCGGGGACAGGTATGGCCGCCAAACGCTCAAGCTCTGTGGCCTTCACTTTGCGAAAGATGTCGCTGAGCTTCGGGATGAGGCCGTTGACGATGGAGAGAAGAGCAGGGAGTTGGCCTGGGGCGGCCTTGCCGAGGTCACGCAGCAGTCGCAGACTGCGAGCCCAATAGGCGTCAGCAGTCTCATCAGCACGCATGGAGAGCGTGTTGAACTGGATGGTGAGGACGCTCTGTGCTGCATGTCCTGTGACTGTCGTGCGCCGCTTGATCAGGGCATAAGCCCCAACCGGGTCAGCGGGGGTGCGGCGTGCAATGTCAGCATTGTAGGACCCGATCTCATCAGTGATATCGCCTGGTCTAGCGCGAATGAGGGCACGGACCGCTCGTGCTGACTCAGAGTTGACTGGCACAAAAGGTGGAACAGCTGAGGGATTTGATACATGGTAGTATTCCCAGAGCTGATCCCCCTGCACCGATGCACTGAAACGAACCTCCCAAGAGTGGAAAGTAAGATTGGAGGTGAAATGGTGTGGAGTGGAATCAAAGTCAGGCTTGCGCTGCACTGATGGAGCAAGGGCTTTGGCCGCAGTAGCACCAGCGGCTGCGGCAACTGCAAGTGGATCAGAGGAAGATGGGCCAACGGCAGTGGAAGCGGAAGCGGGGGAGGTGGAGAACGCTACAGCAATGCTAGCGGACTGAGTGCTGAGCAATGTAGGTTGGAGACGA
This sequence comes from Penium margaritaceum, assembly GCA_023375785.1. NCBI lineage: Eukaryota > Viridiplantae > Streptophyta > Zygnematophyceae > Desmidiales > Peniaceae > Penium > Penium margaritaceum. Next base: position 29,603 of record SZWC01014412.1, read on the forward strand.
TTCAAGACCAAGTCAGCAATGTGATCGGCGAATGTCTCTTGGTCAGCCTGCTCAGCCCGCAGTTTTTCCTCAGCAGCGCGCTGAGCACTGAGAGCTGCCTGCAACGAAATGCGCTCACGCTGAAGTTCAGCTTGCAGTGCTGCGTATTGGTCATCGTCAACTGGCATTGTGCCAGTGGCGTGACTCTACCGAGGAAAATTTCGGCAGAGTTTCCCTTGCCCCAGTGGACGTGGGAATGTGAGGTATGGGCGTTGGAAGTTCACTACAAGGCAACAACCTGGAAGCACGAACACGCTGATAGAGGAAAGGCAGAGAGAGCGAGAGAACAAGAGAAGTCAAGCTCACCATGCACGGCGATGCAGAGAGAACAGTGGCAGCAGAGCCGCAGCAGCTGAGGAGGTGACGACTACAACAATAGCTGATGCGGTGACAAGGAAGCAGGCTACGCCTGTCAGGGTTGTACCGGACAGGGTGGAGATGAATGTAGCGGTTGAGATCAACATTTGTATGTGATGAGTAACTGACGATGATGAGGAGGGTAGAGATGCAGCCTGTGCTGTGGAGGCGTGAGCAGAGTCAACTGCACTGGAGAGTGTTGTGGCTGTTGCGGCTGCTGCGGATGCAACTGCGTTTGCTGCTGCGGCAATCTGAGTAGCTACGTTGAAAGCACCTGGTGCCAAATGTCCCTGATCAACCGCTCCAGTGTACGTGTCGATGGCTCGACCAGTAGCAGTGCTGGCTGGCGCACGTGCGGCACGTGCAGTGGCTGCAAAGGTAGAGGTAATGGCAGCACTGGATACAAGTGCAACCTGCAGAACTGTAAGAATATCAGGAGACGAGATGGAAGAGGACTCTGCAGCTGATGCGGCCGGAGATGCGGCGCAACGCGGAGCGGGGGCTTCTGATGCTTCTGCTGCAGAAGGTGGAGCCGCACCACGGGAAACAGCACGGCGGTGTTGCTGGCGCGTCCTATGGGAAATGGGTGGGCTTACCAGAGAGTGACGAGGTCGGTGGTCCCGTTGTGGTGCTGTTGCCGACGTCCCAGAGAGCGACGTCGGAGAGTCGTCGTCGGCCGACTGGCAATGAGCTGCGTAGTCCCTTGCGTCCGTCCACGCGTCGTAATCAGCAGGGTCGTAGTCTTCATCGGGGTGATACCCCGGATTGCTGCGGCACACCCTCGACCACACTTCTCTCTCCGCCCGCTCCTCGTAGTACGCGAGCTCCTCGTCAATGCGTGCACAGTCCCGAGCTGCCGTAGATGACGGAGGGGCAGGCTTGGTCTCAGGCGGAGACGCCAGCGTTCTGAATGTTGGGCTGCCTCAGGGCAGCCCGAGGTGATTGGGAGTGTGCTGGGGTCAGGCCTGGCTGCAGGATTGGAGCTGTTGCTGCAAGGGCCGTAAGTGAGGTCACGGCTGCTGAGCGATGTCAATGCACGGGAGATGCGTACACCGGGCCGAGGCAGCACACAGTGTGTAGATGCACCGGGTGTCGCCCAAGTATCCGTCGTGCGTGCGGAGACGTGCACGGCAGAGAAGGGGCGGAGGAGAAGTGGTGCCGTAGAGATGGTGGCCCGAGAGTGGGCCGAAGATGATGGTCCGAGAGTGGGCTGAGTAGGCACCAGCACGTGGCGGTGATGTCATAAGTAGGTCGATCGAAGCAGAGAGTGTGCCCCCGTGAGTCACAGGTGCGATGCTAGCGGCTGCACAAAACGGCGGCTGCTGCTGCTGCCGAGGCTACCACGGTCTCGTGCTTTGGCTTGCGCGGGATCACCCGTCACTTGGCAGTGGCCCGAATGAAGTTCACGGGAGCGATGCTAGCGGCTGCACAGAATGGCGGCTGCTGCTGCTGCTTAGGCTGCCACGGTCTCGTGCTGTGGCTTGCGCGGGATCACATGTCATTTAGCAGTGGCCGGAATGAGGTTCACGAGGTTTCAGGACTGTTGCGGCGGGGAGGGGCAGCCCTCCTGCTCTGATACCAGTAGGTAGCCACGAATGCTATACAAGCAAGCAAGCAAGTGGCAAGCGACGGAACGAGCCATGGATCGGGGGCAAGCTCAAAGACTAGTATGAGAAAGTAGTTGAGACACAAGTTTTGCGAGTAACAAGTGAGCAAGGTGGTGAGTGCCAGTTGACCGGGCCACCCACGCAAAGCACTCTTCGTGGGGCCCGGCCGCCACCCAGGGATCGAACCCGACCCTGGAGCGAGCGAGCTCCAGGCGATTTCTCACACGCCGGCACAAAACCGGGCGTGTGGTCCCGAGGGATCAGCAACCCGGTTCACCACTCTAGGAGCATGCAAGTATTCAATCAACGAACAGGCATGCAATCCTACAAATTGTATCCCCCATTTTGGCACGTGAAGTTATCACTAAACAAAGGCTTGTGACAAGGCTGGTGCTAAAGCCACCACTTGGCAGCTTGATGGAGGCACCACCACTGTGCACATCATGCTGCGTCACAGTCTTGCACCAGGGAGCCTCAGTCAAGTTCAATCACCTGCAGTGGTGAGGTGTGTGTGTGTGCGTGGAGACAAGAGGGCACTTGCATGTGTTTGCGACTATAACCACCACCCTGAGAATGTATTTGACATGGAAGCAGTATGAGGAGGGGTAAAGGATGAGGAGAGACTTAATGGACCGCATGTAACGGATTGGACGCAACCCTTGGCCGACTAGGCCAAAACCACGGCACTTGAGGGTCTCCGACCCTCAAGCCATTTGTCTAGCAGCCCACAATCCCAGGGGACCCCGCTTATGCCACGTGGCTCCTTCGACCTGTCAGCGAGGCACTGCCATGCTACATAGCAAGTCTCTTAAATGAAGAATTTGCAAAGGCCAATTGATCAAAGGAACTCAAACTCGGAACATCGTAGATGTATAAAACAAAAACACTCTCCCTTTCTTCCCTCACGTGGCCATGTACAGCACAACACTGTGGTTGGAATGGGAGTGACAGCGGTCAAAACGGATGAGTGTGCGGAACATAAGAGTTAGAAGAGCAAGGGAGAGTGGTGGTGGATTGAGCTCGCTATCCGAGCCCACCCGTTGGCTGGCGAAATGGGGCTTGCCGGTGCCCACTCAAATTGCAAGGGGATAACCCCTCTTGAGTCCCACAAGTCCACAAAGTCCCCAACCAAAGTTCAATTCTAAATTATGCCTTTCCAAGCTACCACCGATTCACAGGCAGGAAAAGACTAGGTCACCAAGCCACCACAGTTCAAGCATGCACAAGTATCATAGCCGATTGTTTTGAGACAAGGTAGAGCACTCCAGGAGGCAAGCCAACACGCATGGTCACAACTGAAGTGTACCTGGTGGTTGCTTGGCGGACTCGCGTCTGCTCCCCCAGTCTTCCGCAACCTCCGTCTCATCAGGAGTCTGCACGGCAAAGGACGTGACCCGAGAGGTCACACTAACTACACAATATCATTGTATGGGATTCTTTATGTATTAGGCTTCTTTTTTTTGGGAAGATAGGCCACATCTGGTTATGTAGGATAAGAGGGAAAGTAGCAATAAACTTTGAGGTTCAAAAGGATCGTGGTTCGGCCCACATTTGTTCGTAGATAAGATGGAACGAATAAACATTCAGGTTAAAACATAAACTGGGTGTTCAATAGGACCCATGGCGAATCATATCGGGGAAGATGGTTGATTGGCAAAAAATCACTCATATAGACTACGTCAAAATAAGTCGTACACCCATAAAACACAAAGTGTGACTCTCATCCGTCAAGCACCGACAAAAAGGAACTCTTACTTCCACTCCAAAATCATGCTCACTTGCAACATGTGGCGCCAATGTTGTGATGTGTGTCGTCCATGTCTGTTTGTACACCTTACTATGATCACTTGGTCGTGTCCGTGCTTGTGCAGGTCCTTGATGCGGACCCACTAGGTGCCGGAGTACCGACAGGTGGTGGCTCCATCCACAAGTAGTTGCCAGACAGCTACTACGGCGTCCCGGGTGCATGTTGCGGTACTCTGCAATTTTCCTACAATCCCTGGAGTTATCTTGGTGGACTGGCTCTCAAGCCCTATTTGCATGCTTTGCATTGTGTGTCCACTGATCAATGCCGAACATGTGCGTGGGACCATTTGTATCGAACGACTCAAGATTTTGCAACTCTAGGTTCAGACGGTGTTTCGTTTGGATGCCTGCGCGCAAACTTACAACCAAAACATTTGTTTAGGACAAATTGACACTGTCGAGTGCATCACACGCCATGCGCCGAGGCAGGTATTCATACTACGGGCTTGTCAGTTGTCATCTATCTGTGCATTACTAAGCTATTCGAGCTTGTGAGAATTTTTGCATCTCCCTAACAAAACCTTTGCTCATTCTTGCACCTGCTTGCTTGTTAGTGCCAATTGACTAGACAATGTTGCCAAGTCAGCAGTGGCAAGACTAGGAAGCATCCTAGTAGTTTTTCATCGTATCAGAGTAGCGAGACCTCTCTCATTGAGCTGTGTTACAAAGAAGCAGTATCAAAAGCATCAATGAGAGTCACCGTCGTTGTCGTATCCTGAAACCCGTCGTAGTAGGCATTAGCAGCACAAACAACGCCGCGACATTGGCGGCTGCAACATCACCAGGCAACTGCCACCACCGTAGCAAGAGGAGTTGTGCCTATGACGAGCTGCAGCACCCACACCTAGTGGCAGTACCAGCTTTGGGTGGCAGCAGCAGCCCTCTTTGGCTACCACCCTTGACAAAGAACGGAGAAGCAACAGCAGCTCACAGCAGTAGTTACGAGAAGTGGGAACACACAGCGACAGCAGCAGCTAGCAGTAGCGGCATCAACAGCCACAAGTAGCAACAATTGTACAGCAGCAACAGTAGAGGCAACAACGGCACACAAGAAGCACCGTAGGTACTGGAGCAACAAAAACAACACCAACAACAGCAGTACCATAGTAGTGGCAATAGCTACAAAATTGTAGCAGCACTGGCGGGGGCCACAGCAACTACGGACTTGCACTAACAATAGCAATAGCTATTGTCTTGTATAGCACTACGATTACGTGACAATTGTTGCTCAGTAATTCTATGCACGCGCGCGCAAAGCATTACTGAGCAACGATTCAGGGGCTCCACAACATCCATATGAAGGGTCTAAAGGGATTTGCATCATTTTTTCAGCAGTCTACGCTCTGCACAGTCCCGCGGCCTCAGCAACCATCATCATAGGTTGACACCTTAGGATAAGGAGGAGATACAGGATGACACGTGTGAGGACAAAATTCGTGTCCTTGAGGATACATTTGTGAGCTACATCTCGGGCCACAAACTCCCATCCCGCCACCTTCTTACCGTCATGATCAGGTACGGCATTCATTAGCATTCTCTTTTGGTGGTACTTCTCTCACTGGTGTTCTCCATATCCATATTCGTCCCTTTGTTCATTTGCCTTTTACTGCCATCTAGCCCCCTGATTCTTAAACTCGACGTTTAAGATTTTAAGAATGATGTGATCTTTAAATTCGACGTGACATTTGTGGCTTGAATTAATTTGGTGATCCTAATTGGTCGAATTCGTGGATACATGGGAGTTTAATTTCGACGAAGTGGACTGTTCACTATTTTAATGGTCCTTAACTTCGACGACGAGCTTTGAGTGGGTGGTCGCGCGCACGTCCCTCGTGCATCTCCAAGTCTCTCAAAACTTGAATCTCAAACTGTTGAACTATCACATTCGCTGTCTGCTCATATCAGTTTGTTTGAAAGCTTATCAAACAGGCTGTCAGAGAGACTGACGTGGTTGGCGCGATGGCTCAACCGGACGGTGTTGGCGCGACGGCGCATTGTTCGGAAACGACGATTGAGTCGCTCACGTGAGAATAACGGTAACTCAAAAATGGCAGGCTCACACATCAAATGTCAAAACAATATACGGTAGCCAACCCAGGGAAAGAAAAAGGGAAGAATGTAGAATGGCACCTTAAATTCGACGACGCAATGACCTAGTTACTTTGTGATCCTTCAAATTCGTTGAACAAAACATTGTATCATGTTTTGACCACTCTATAAATATATAATATCAAAATCAAATATCAGGGGGGTATATTCTCCTATATGTGGTTGTTTTGAAAACTTTGGACGAGGAAGTGGGCGGGTAGACCAGCAATTCCCTCATATTCATATTCACCCATTGTCCGACCCCACTACGTATCAGTGCTGACCACGGTTACCGCGAGGCACTTAGAGTGTCGAAGTTTGGATGTTAGAGCATCCTTCCTCTCTCAGCAGTACGATGCTATCCACGGCCAGCCGTAACTTGTGCACTCTTGGCTGTGGTTTACCGCACTACGTGGAGTCACACGTAGCAGCAGCGTCACGTAGATGTTCAAAGGCTTTCATTCGAGTGCATGTGTGCCTCCTTCTAGTTGAACCCGAATTATGTTTTTCCAAGTGTCTCTTTTACCTTTGCAAAATATGATGGATGGCTTAACTACTTGCGTGACACAGTGGACTGAATACTGAGCTTGAAGAAAGAATTTTGGGGACGGATATTTAGACATAAAAGATTTTTTTACGTGACACATGGGCGAACTAAAAAAATTAGTTTGCACGAATATGGATGAAAGTACGGTACCTCGTCCACCATCCCTCAAGCCTGAGGTCCGCCTCCTCATACTGTGGCCAAGGACTTCGGGACACCTCCATCCCGTTATGGTACCAACGAGGGCTTCGATTGCTGGGAGATCTTGTTTCAAGTGTGGGCAGTTTGGGAGGGCGTTTGGCCCTACTGCCACAACCAACACCAGACACGCGCCACTCACTAGGTCATGAAAACAGCAAGAGCAAGATGCGGTCTGCTCTACACCATGTTGCGGGAGACTGTGGTTAACTTTAGCCCCTTCATGGGTGAGACCAGGACCAAGACGAGAACAAATTAGCACCAAGGATGGGATTTGGCAGTGACACTACTCGCTATGAACACCCATTCCACGATGGTGGCTCGACTATGTGAGTTTCACGTCCTCCGTCACGGTCTCAAGAAGCTCACAACTGACCACTAGAGGTGCGCGATGCACCTGTAAATTCCCCTAAGAACTGGCGGCGGGACGTAGCTATGGGCACTCAACACCATCGTGTTGGGGGCATACTTGGACCATGTGAAGCTCTTTACGGGCTTCGACCGTGTGGCGCTCTCTGATTTTTCAAAATCATTGGCGCTTCCTTGGGCTCATCTCTACTGGCCCAAGGTGACATCAGCTCATGAGGCTTCTATTGCCTATCAGTAGAGTCCACTTGTTGCAGCAATGACTATGACCCCTCCTACTCTGTCCCACTTCACCAGTCCCACCTCCACCGCTTCCTCCTCCTCCTCCTTCTCCTCTACCTTGAGCAGCTATACTCAATGCTTTGCAGTGGCCACATAGGGGATGAAGGTGAAAAAATGATGTAGTAAGGGATAGCAGCAATAGCAGTTGTTGACGAGAAGTGGCACTGAATGTTCTGTCCACTACTACAATTGTGGAGTTCTTACCGCTATACAGAGTGTGAGCACTCCCTTGATTGGCCTTGGATCATGTGCAACCTCCAAGAAGCACACAAATAGCGGATGTCCTCTGGTGACATACGGATGGGACACGTTGCGACCACAACTGTAGCTGACATAGGCATTTCACCAGGTAGCAGTCGTGATGTGCACCCTCGGTGTCATACGATCATGGAGCTTCCTTAGCTATTGGTGCTTAGGACTGAGGAAGGTGGGGGTGTGTTGTCATAGCCGAGTGGTCCCAAGACAGCTTGTCCTACTTTTTCTCATGCACGTGATGATGCTTGTGGAGGATCTTGGTTGGCTTGTGATAAGGATGGACCTTACAGTACCGACAGACTTGACGAGTCACAGATCCGTGTCATCTCTTGTTGTCTTGAGTCCTCCGCTAGACGCCAGATCTAGAGTGCTCTGTGGCATGTCATTCTGTGTCGAGGACATGTCGTGAGCCGAGAGGCACTTGGATCATTGACTCTAGTGCCACCCATCACATGACTTGTCATAGTAGAGACTTTGTTGTGATCGGTCCCATTGCATGAGTTTGGTCCATTTGCATAGGATCTGGTCAGTTGTTGCCTATGCAAGTTGTTGAGATTGAGGGATTTGATGGTCTGTCTGGCCCTTGGTGTATTTTTGATGTGCTTTTTATCCCTGCTCTTGAGGTATAGTTAATCGTCCCCTTTTTATACACCACACAATCAGTGTATAAGACATATGCATTTTGGTAGTTTCTCGGTAACTATGTTGGGACGTAGTCATGTTATGTTTACTTGGAGAACTATGTAGGTTCTACGTTTGCCATGAAACCTGGATGTAAAAAATCAAACTCGAAGAAAAACCATAGGACATAAAGCATGTTTCCCTTAGTAGACGTATTTCTGTCTTCGAAGTTTATGCACATTCTTTTGTAGATGCCGGGAGCAATCCTGTGTTCTTTGAAACTATTTTCGACATAATCGGTGCTATCGAGAATGTTTTTGCCATACGTTCTACACTCTTTCTTTGCCCCCCTCGCGACCGGAGTTCGCCCCCCCCCTCCCCCAAAAGCCAAAAGTGTATTTGGTCTTTGTAGCGGGGCGTGTATCATGATGAACCTCGCATGTATTCTGTAGTGTATTGTGTACTAGTGTACATTTTGACATGTCCATCGGCTACACTCGACCAATAGATTTCAACCATTGGGGGGGGG
>SZWC01014412.1:39401-52705 GCA_023375785.1 Penium margaritaceum
GTAGGGACCGACCCCCCCCCCACGGTAGAAGGCAACCTGCTAGGTCCCGCTATTGTGGGGCCCAGCAGGAGCATGGGCAAGCAAAAAAAAAATCCCCAAACCCCCCGGATGTGACTTCGGAAGGGTTATGGTTGTTTGATGTTTTGGGTCAAGAAATACACACTGTTATACTTTACAGTTGTAACACATTTAATGTAAAAGCAAAAATTTACATCTGTTTTTGCAAACTGTAAGTGGAGATATGAAGCATTTAACCATGGATTTCTTTTGTGTTTTTTTTTTGGGCAAACCTTCGACAAAATTTTCTATGTTAAAACATTGAGATACATTTGTATGTATGTGAACACACATTGTAAAGTAAGTTCTGTTGCATTTTCCATGAAGGTACCATGAAACTTCTAAATGCATGCATTTACTATGTACACTAAATGACGACTGTATTTTTTAGGGGTGATTAACCATAAATGCTGCTCTTGAGCTCAGCCAACTCTATGTTTGTGCATGCACCAAGATGGATCTCACTATTGAGCACTCTGCTGACTCTACCACTGTGATAGCTCTTGACATGCGTGTCATCATCCTTCATGTGTTTGTTCTTGATAACCAATATCATGTGTCTTGTTGAATTTCCTCTCTTCCTTCTCCTCCTCTTTCTTCCGTGTGTGTGTGTGTATGTGTGTGTGTGTGTGTGTGTGTGTATGTGTGTATGTGTGTATGTATGTGTGTGTGTGTGTGTGTGTGTGTGTGTGTGTGCGTGTGTGTTTTTCATTGGTATTCTCTCTGCCTCTGCTACCCCACAACAAAATGGTGTGTCTGAGCATTGGAACCACACCATGGAGGATGCGATCCATACTATGCTGTCTTCCAGAGTCCTGTGCCTTTAAGGGCTTCTCCTACATGACGTGGGTCTACAACCGCTTGCCCCATGGTCCACTTCCAGACCATGGTACGCCATATGAGTTGTGGTTTGGCCATCGTCCTGGTCTCTCTCTCTCTCTCTCTCTCTCTCTCTCTCTCATGTTTAAGGAGTCCCTTGTCTGCGTCTAGTACACCGAGGACCGATATTGGTCCAAGGTCTCACCTCGGGGTCGCATGTGTACCTTCCTTGACATCTCTCTGCTGCCAAAGGCTTGGCACTTANATGGAGGATGCGGTCCATACTATGCTGTCTTCCAGAGTCCTTTGCCTTTGATGGCTTCTCCTACATGACGTGGGTCTACAACCGCTTGCCCCATGGTCCACTTCCAGACCATGGTACGCCATATGAGTTGTGGTTTGGCCATCGTCCTGGTCTCTCTCTCTCTCTCTCTCTCTCTCTCTCTCATGTTTAAGGAGTCCCTTGTCTGCGTCTAGTACACCGAGGACCGATATTGGTCCAAGGTCTCACCTCGGGGTCGCATGTGTACCTTCCTTGACATCTCTCTGCTGCCAAAGGCTTGGCACTTATGGGATCCTACTTGTCATTGCATTACCGATTCTTGAGATTATCTCTCCTTTGAGGCTCTCAACTAACGCAACATGTATAGCATTCTGTTGCTGGCTACCTGACCATGTTTCTACCTATGTGGCTTCCCACCAAATGGGCGAGTCTAGTCCTACGAATGGGTCAATATGGGCCTCCTCACAAGTGGTCCGGTCTCCGGCTGCTCACCATTTGGCCATCTTGGCTATGGGTTCAGTAGTCTCATCGGTTCCCTCTAGTACACCTGATTCCGTGAGAGTGTCACTCCCTTCAGGCATACCTGATAAAGTACGGGTGTCAGTCCCATCTAGCATACCTAATCCCATAGGAGTATCAATACCGTATGGCCTGCCTGCACCTATGCCACTGACATTCCCCTCTAACACACTTGATCACGTACCAGTTTCATTCACCTTTGGCACACATGATCTCATGTCGGCATCACTTCCCTCTGGAAAACCTGATCTCATGCCAGTGACAGCATCTCTAGTCACACCTAAGAAGATGCGTGGAAGCTTCCTAGTGACACAGCCACTGACCAGGCGTCAGTGCTTGGTCAGACAATGATGATGGTCACAAGTCGTGCACACAACGGCAAGGGTCTGGCTAGGAGACACAAGGCAAAGTGTCATAATGCTTCAATAGCATTTACAGAGAGAGATGAAAAATGACAGGTCCGTGGCATAAGTACCTGACGTTGCGCACAGCGGGTGTCGCATGCGGCAGCACAAGATCTGCCCTAAAACCAGCCCAAAAACCACTGTTTTGGCCGTATCTCAGGGCAGACATGTTAGAACGCTAAGCCGTCTAAACCTAGACGTGCATAATCAGAAGCCAGATGCTACGATTGGTCACATGCATGCATCCGGCATCAAGCACTGGAAACACAATGCAAAAACATGCAAATTTGGTCCATGGCCTGTCCATCGATAAACTCCTACGTGCTACAGAAAAACTGCAAGAGGTCCCGGGCAGCGTCCAGAGCTATGGGACGGTCGTCGGTCAGCTCCACGCTGGTAATCTGCCACCAGAAAGTGCACCGGTACCACCAGGATCCACATCAGGGATGTCCACGGGTATGGACACGGCCGAGTGGTCACAGTAAACTATACTGGTCGACAGGAACCTCAGAAATCACAGCACTCCCCCATGACCCGATGGTACGCATGTCCATACACGTGCAGCACTGAAACAAGTACAACAAAAAGTGCAAAGCCAGTCACGACACAGACACACACACACACACACACCCCAAACTCAACCACTCTTAGGTAAGGGGCAAAGCCCAACATGACTAATGGCCACCAGAAACTTCCCACGTGCTAGTGCCTTCGTTAAGAAGTCAGCACGTTGCATGCTAGTGCCAACCCATATGATGGAGATCACGTGTCGCTCCACCAGATCACGCACAAAGTGATGCTCAACCGCAATATGCTTCGTACGAGCATGAAAGACACCAGAGTTCTCCACAATGGCAAGAGCACTCTTGCTGTCGTAACGAAGCACACTGGAAGGTACTGACTGATCCAGCTCAAGGTAGCAGCTTCCGGAAGGGAGCCCGGTGGGAGGGATTTTCTGCCTGGACCATCTCAAAAACCAAAAAAAAAAGAAAAAAAGGCTCAAGGAACAGACGTTGCAGCCATACTACCTCAGCAGCCCCTGTACCAAGTGCAACATACTCTGCCTCTGATGAGCTACGTGCAATGCAGCCCTGCTTCCTGGAATGCCAGGACATAGCAGTACCACCGAGCAGGAACACGTAACCGGTGCGACTGCGTCCATCTAGACTCCAGGCCCAGTTGCAATCAGTGTAACCGTCAAGGACCACCCAACACTGCCGACGAAAGCAGAGTCCGAGGTACGGTGTGGAGACCACGTACCACACCACTTGCACGGGCGTATGAAGAGCTCTAGCGCATGGAGCCTGTGAAAATTGTGCAAGGAGGTTGACGGCAAAGGCGATGTCGAGACGTGTGGTAGTGGCGAGGCATATCAGAGATCTGATGAGACGGAGGTATTAGGTCACATCCACTGTCTCCCCCAACTATGTGGGATTGTCCACATTCAAGGCATCCTGCCCATAAGGTGTAAGAGGTGTGGAGGTCGTGGGCACTATGCCAAGGAGGTTTCTATAGTGCTCCTCCACATTACGTGCGTACCGGGTCTGATGCAACAGTAGTGTCGGATGTCTGCGGTCTCACACGATCTCCATGCCAAGAAAGACTACTGAAGGACCAAGGTCCTTCATCCTATAAGCAGTCTGGAGGACTGCCTTGGCCTCCTTCACGGCCTCCATGGAAGAAGACGCAATCAAAAGGTTGTCGACATAGACCAGGATGGCGGTGAACCGCTCAGGCACCCATCGGGTAAAGAGAGAGGGATGTGCCTTGCTCCATACATATCCCGCACGAGTCAGGGTGCTAGTGATCTCAAGGTTCCAACACTGAGGAGACTGCTTGAGGCCGTACAAGGACTTGCGCAAGCGCCAGACCTTGTCACCATCCTCAAAGCCAGGTGGCTGAGCCACGTAAATCTCCTCATCCAGAGAGCCATGGAGGAACGCATTGTTCACGTCCATTTCGTGCAATTCCCAGTCATGCTGAGCCACTACACTGAATAGAGCGTGAGCTAAGACCATGCGACTGACAGGGGAAAAGGTGTCAGTGTAATTGATGGCCTTGATTTGAGAGTAGCCCTTGACGACCGAGCGAGCCTAGTGGCGTTCCTATGAGCCATCCGGCTTCACTTTCTTGCAAAAAACCCACTTGACATGAATAACCTTCCTCCCAGGTGGAAGGTCGACTAGCTCATAAACTCCGTGCTCTTGGATGGCGCAAAGCTCATCCTCGAAAGCAGCACACTAGGCGTCAGCATCCTGTGATGAGAGAGCTTCCCTCATTGTGCCTGGGTCAGGCGCCATAGAGGGAGAGCTCTGAGTGGCAAGAGCACACAACTCAGTGCTAGGTCTGACGACCACAAGTCAGCTGTTGTATCGCAAGTAATATGAAAATCACGAGTGACGAGATCGTTCCCCACGCGGCACACTGGATGTACCTCTATGTGGTCAGTGCGGACACTCAGGCCCAGGGCCTTTGTGCCGGGATCACCACTCGTGATGCTGTGAGTGGAGCGCCTGAATCGGGACCTAACGCTCGCTGAACTCCGGAGTCAAATGGTCCAAGACGAAGGCCGAGCTCACGTGAGTGACCTGGGCTCGAGGGGCGCACCTCTGGCTTTGAGACAGGTACGACCACATCTGGTGAGGGCTGAGGCAAAGGAGATGCATGTGTGGGAGACACAAGACTGGGTGAGACAGGTGAGGCAGGACCACGCACAAAGGCAGGAGTACTGGCAGACACAGGTACAGGATCATGGGTACCTGTGGGGTGCAAAAGAGAAGAGGTGGAAGCCGGCTGTGTTGGGGAGGTCTCTGGGCCGACAGCAATGATCGCTGGGTCATCAAGGGCCGGAGACCGAGAATTAGAGGGAGCTCAAACGGACACATCAGCTGGGCGAGAGGTGCTCGCAGGCTTAGACTCCCCCATCCGTCAAGAAGCCTCACACGTGGGAACATGCGTGACAGACAGTGACGTGTTCGAGATGAGATCACGGTAGGTGAAAGACTCAAAGAAAAGCGCGTCGCGTGACTTAACGATGCAACAACGAGCAAGATCCCAAAGACGCCAGGCCTTCAACTATGGGGAGATTCCTACAACGACACACAAGTGGCCCCGTGGTGAGACCTTGGACCCCTCTTGGTCCTCGGTGGACCACACACAAGCCAAGGACCCCCAGACGCGAGCGAGGTGCAAGCTAGCACGGTGGCCAAACCAAATCTCGTACGGTGTGACGTGGTCCGGAAGGGGACCGTGTGGCAGGCGGTTCCAGACCCTGGTCATGCAGGTAAATCCTTCAAAGGCGAAGGACTCTGGGAGACCGCACTCAGACCGCATAGCGCGAACTGCATCCTCCATGGTGCGATTCTAGCGCTCAGAGACACCTAACTACTGAGGAGTAGCAAGAACGGACACCTGGTGAAAAACCCCAAGGTCGGCAAAGAAACTGTCCATCTCGCCAAGAAACTCGCTACCACGATCCGAGCGTAAGGTATATAGCATGTCGCGGGACTGACGCTCATGCATCACTAGCTAGAGACAAACCGCAAGATTGGCATCACTCTTCTGGCATAGGTTATAGACCCACTACATTCCGGTGAAATCATCAATCAGGATCAAAACGTATCGACCCCGATTGGACAGAGACTTGACAGGGAGAGGACCGAGAAGGTGTGAATGGACTAACTTGAGAGGGTAAAGCGCACAAGAACGAGAGTCAGGGTAGGTGCAACGATGCATCTTACCCTGAGCACAGAAGAGACCATCGGTCTTGGGCAGCTTCTTGAAGGAAGCCACGTCAAGACCAAATGCGAGCTGTGTCCAAATGAGCTTCGACACAGTGTCAGAGGCCACATGAAACAGACGACGATGAAACAATCGCTGGTGCTCAACAGACAAAACTCCAGTGAAAAAAACATGAGCATTAGGGGAGAGGGAGCAAGGAGGAGGAGAAATGTGAGAGACTCAGTACAGGTCATCCACAACAGAGGTACAAAGAACAATGCTACGGGTGTCAATAGCAGTCACCGTCGTGAAATCTGTAGTGTGCTCCATAGAGAGTCCCATCAATGTACAAGCACATACAAAAAGCAAACTGAGCTCAAGGTCAGGCACAAAAAGCACCTCGGAAAGATACAGTGGGCTAGACGGACATGGAAGCACACAATCCCAACACCCAGGACCGGCAAAGACTGACCAGAGCATGTGCAGACGGAACGAACAGACGCAACTGGACCAAGAACAACGAAGTCACTACGCCTACAGGTCATGTGATGACTGGCACCAGAATCGATGATGCAAGTGCCACCGGGATCACGAGTGGAGGACATCACTGTACAACGGGCAATGGAACACTCGACCTCAGATGGGCGTTGGGAAACAGGTAAGGAGGAACAATGAAGGGCACAAAGGTGAGACTCCTAAATCCAATCGATACTGTTGGGCCCATCGACATCACATGCACGCTGTGCCCCCCACACGAGTCATCACGAGCGACAAGGAAAGACAAACAAACAATCTGTGGACCACTCGGTTGAGACAACACACTTGCACCTCCCTGAAAGCAAAGCGCCAGAATGTGACGAAGCTCGGCGATGGTGCGGTCACGTGGGTTCGGGTCGCCACTGCTCGCACCTAGTGAAGTGGGAACTGCTGCGGTCGTAGTCGCCATGCGCCCAGAGGATGTGCTGCTCGACGTAGACCTTAGTGCATGCGTAGCCTGAAGCCCGCGTGTGATTTGCACTCAGTCAGGTGGCTGCTGGCACTCGGTGTTGCTATGAGCGCCTCCACAGTTGTAGCATTGAACAGAGCATCCATTGCTACTACCCAATGAATGCTGCTGATGTGGCTGCTGCTGGCCCGAACCGCGCCTCCGTCTCCCCTTCCTCCCTTGTGCTCCTGCTGCCATACCCTGTGTCTGAGTCAAGGTCATCGCGGTGCAAGAGAAAGGGGAGGACATGCCAAAGGATGGAGAAGTAGACTGGAGGAGGGACGTCAGTGGTGACGCGATGACTGCTGTAGCGAGGGGACTCTCCTGATGAGCCACGACTGCCTCACGGGTGGAAGTCACCATGTGGAAACGCTGATGCACCCAGGGAAGAAGCTGCAAGGAGGTGGAAAAGGGCTTGAGCACAGCATTGCTAAACCTCAAGAAGATGCCTGCATACTCAAGGCGAACTCCGAGCATGATCGTGTAGAGTACCCACAGTTGTGTACCTCTTGAGGTCCCAAGGCACGTGTAGATGCGCATGGAGCGTCGCCAGAAGTCGGCTGCAGACGGAGCAGGTCCCTGACAAAGGGAGTGAAAAGCACGAATTTGGTCGGCGCGCGTGGCTTGCGTCTCTGCAGCAAGTAAGGATTATGCCAGGTCCCAACCTCCACGTGGATCAACACCTGTGCCCATGCCGGCCTCTCCAAGGAACGAGCGGAAGACTACGATGATCTCGCGCGGTATGGCGTAAAGGAGGCCGCGCATTGCCCTGGCCGCTTTCAGGACCTGTGAGCGATCCGTGATCTGATACGGACTGTGGTAGTAGGGCCACACTCCCTCTGAAGTAGATCAGGCGGAGACGCTCCTGAAGCACACGAATCTCACTCTTGTGAGAGCCGCCCTCCATGCCTAACATATCAGGATCCTCATCCCAAGGATCGAGAGATGGCGGGTCGCGTCCTGCTCCTATCACTGGTGCTGGTGCTGACTGCTGTGTGGAGGGTGTGACACTGACTGCTCCCTCGGAGGTCTGCCGTGGGGCTGTGGACTGACCACAAAGAAACTCAGTGTGCGTACGGATGGCGTCGGTTTGCTGCTACTACAGACGACGCATCTCGTCCTGCTGGCTCCGCAGGTCCTCAATAGCCTGCAAACGTGGGCTCATGACCCCTGAGGAGGAAGAAGTGGGATCTAGTGGTCTTGTGCTCTTATCACCAGCCAGAGCCATGTCAGCGCTCAGTATGGGCCGAGATGTCAAACTGGTCAAATCGTAGAACCGTCAGTGTTTTTCAAGGATTTGAAATGCTGGCAACTTTTGAATTTTCCAACAAATAAACTGACCAAAGAAAATGCTGACATCAGGAAGGGTTTGCTGACATCAGCACGGATCTGATGACGTCATGAAGAATAATGGTGACATCGAGTTAGCCCTCATTTTTTTTGACAATCCTCGCAGTTGTTGCCTTGTTGCGCAGGGCGGCTGCTCCGTAGTAGCCGCGCGGAAGGTTCGGTAAAGGTTCCGCTCAGCTGCTGCTACTGTTGCATCGGCACGTGCAACAGCAGCCGCGCGGCTGCGTGCGTAGCTGTGGTTGCGTGCGTAGCTGCTGCAGCAGTTGCGCGCTGTTGTTGCTGTTGGTACGCACTGCGGTTGCTACGTGCTGCTACCGCCACGCGCTGCTGCTGCTGCTGCTGCCCGCCACCGCCTGCTCCGGCAGCGGCCAGATGCCGTCACTGGTAGTACCAATGTCAGCAGGTGCTAGCGGCTGCCGCCTGCTGCAGCTGTCGCCTGCTGCTGCCAGCGGCTGCTGCTGATGCACTCTCATGTGCTGAAGGTGGGTGACGTTGACGACCGTCGGCTGTTGTCGACAGGTCCCTGTGGATTGGCTGCAGCGGTGCACTCACTACTGGTGCTCTGCTGCATCTCTGCTGCGCAGATCGGCGAGAACTGTCTCACCGCTCAGATACCATGAGAAGATAAGTGGAAGCTTCCTAGCGACACAGCCGCTGACTAGGTGTCAGTGCCTGGCCAAATAGTGACGACGGCCACAAGATGTATACACAATGGCAAGGGTGGCTAGGAGACACAAGGCAAAGTGTCATAATGCTTCAGTAGCATTTGTAAAGAGAGATGACGAAAGGACAGGTCCATTACATAAGTACCTCTCGTGGCACACAGCGGGTGTCGCACGTGGCAGCACATGATCTGCCCTAAAACCAGCCCGAAACCACTGTTTTGGTTGTAACTCAGCGTAGACATGTTAGAACGCTACGCCGTCTAAACCTAGACGTGCAGAATCACAAGCCGGACGCTACGACTGGTCACATGCATGCATCCGGCATCTGGCAGTGGACACACAATACAAAATCATGCAAATCGAACCCATAGCCGGTCCACCGATAAGCTCTTACGTGCTACAGAAAAACTGCTGGAGGTCCTTGGCAGCGTCCAGAGCTCTAGGACGGTCGTCGGTTAGCTCCAAGCTGGTAGTCCACCACCAGACAACGCATCGGTACCACCAGGGTCCGCATCAGGGATCTGCACGGGTATGGACACGGCCGAGTGGTCATAGTAAACTATACAGGTCGACAGGAACGTCACAAATTACAACAACACCTTCTCCCGTGCATGCACCTATGGTGCCTGTGGTTGTAGCGCTGCACCCTTCTTCGCAGCTTGAGGTAAGCATCTCGGCATTGGACTACTCCCACGAGCCCGGTGGTCGTCTCGGACCACCAGCCTCTAGAGCTTAGTGGAGTATTGACTCAGTACCTAGACCCCCAACTTGTGTTCTTGAGAGTGGAAAGCCTGGCACGAAGGCCCTTGGCCTGAGTGTCCAGGCACACTACACTACGGTGCATTTACCATGCCCTGTCGACCATGAGTTGGTCTCTCGTGAGTTCTTGGTCGCTTGCGATGTCATAGCTGATTTGGTCGTGGTCAGACCGAGTCCGAAGGCATGCGTTTTGGCAACCTCAAATCCTACCTCCACGGCGCCTGTGTCAACCGGCCTGAGGCAAACGGACTAGAAAACAGGGCCGACACAATAGCACCTGCCGTCCGCTCCTAGCATTTCAGCTAGGAGAAGATATCACCCTCAGGATCACGGTTCCACACTGAGCAGTTCCTAGGCAATCACTTGCTAGCAACTGTGTCCACTTAACACTTGGTCACTTTCGCGCGAGGTGCTAGTCAAAGACTAACTCCTGGGGCTTAGACCAACCAGTGTCTTCTTTATACTGTTCCTTAGTTGGACAACTCTGTGAGGAGCATCTAAGGCCAGATTGTGTAATTAGAATGAGGAATGAGCCTGGTACATATAGTCCTAGGCCTGGCTTCTAAGGTGTGTGGGCAGTGACACTTTTGGGGTGGTCACTCCAAACCACCTCACCAGTCCGCCAATTGGCGCATCCACTGACCGCCAAGTGGCGCACTCTCCTCATGCATGGAGAAATGTCTAAGAAACTTCCCCTGTGCTAGAAGGTCAAAAAACCTCCTGCGCACATCAAGGCTCGATCGCAGGACCTGTTGTCCCTAAGTCCAACATGCTATCCGTTGCGCTACACTTCTGGTGTCTCGCTTGGACTTGCACCACGAACAAGGTTTGGGGGACTTACTCCAAGGGAGCAGTGCATGCCCAACCTGTCCGTCAACCCATAGCAGTGGCCATGGGGCATAGAAGAACAACAATCTCTCCCTTGCACCGTAGGCCACCTGCTGTNATGAGGAATGAGCCTGGTACATATAGTCCTAGGCCTGGCTTCTAAGGTGTGTGGGCAGTGACACTTTTGGGGTGGTCACTCCAAACCACCTCACCAGTCCGCCAATTGGCGCATCCACTGACCGCCAAGTGGCGCACTCTCCTCATGCATGGAGAAATGTCTAAGAAACTTCCCCTGTGCTAGAAGGTCAAAAAACCTCCTGCGCACATCAAGGCTCGATCGCAGGACCTGTTGTCCCTAAGTCCAACATGCTATCCGTTGCGCTACACTTCTGGTGTCTCGCTTGGACTTGCACCACGAACAAGGTTTGGGGGACTTACTCCAAGGGAGCAGTGCATGCCCAACCTGTCCGTCAACCCATAGCAGTGGCCATGGGGCATAGAAGAACAACAATCTCTCCCTTGCACCGTAGGCCACCTGCTGTGGTAGTTTTCTTCGGCATGAACCTGTAGCTCTAGGTTGTGTTTGTGCATGTCAGCTTTCTTGGTCTTTAGCTCTCATCTCTTGCATCCACCATGCCGACTCCTCGAGCACCTGCAACATGCAAGTCGCTGTCTAGCGGCTTTGTCAAGAAGTCCGCAAGCATTTTCTTGGTTGCGACGTGCTCCAGTTCCACGACACCCTTGGCGATAAGGTCACGTGAGTAGTGGTACCGAATATCGATGTGCTTTGTACGCCGGGAGATCATGTCGTCCTCTGCCATAGCCATGGCACTTTGGTTGTCGATGCGGATGACCGTTGCCTCCTCTTGTGGTGCCTTGATCTCATCAAGCAAACTGCGAAGCCACTGTGTTTCCTTGCAAACTTCGGAGAGTGCAATGTACTCCGCCTCAGCAGTAGAAACCGAGACGTAGTCCTGCTTCCTGCTTGCCCATGAGACCGCACCACCGTTGAGAAGACAAACAAACCCTGAGGTGGACTTCCTGTCATCAATCCCTCCTCCCCAGTCCGCGTTGGTGTAGCATGTCAGCCGCAGCGAGTCTGATCCTTCTAGACCTCCAAGCCGAAGTCCGACGTGCCGAGTCTTTTTGAGGTAGCGAAAAATCCGCTTCACGACTTGCCAATGTTCTGGCCCAGGGTTGGCCACAAACCTGCTCACCTGACCCACTGCAAAAGCAATGTCAGGTCGTGTTCCCACCATTGCATACATGAGGCTTCCGACGGCGGACTGGTATGGAATGTTTTGCATCTCCCGCCGGTCTGCCTCGTTGCTTGGTGACATGGAGGAGGAGAGCTTGCAGTCGGAGGGCATGGGGGTGCTGACGGGCTTGCAGTCCTCCATGTTGTAGCGCTTCAAGATGTCCATGATGTACTTGGTCTGGTTGAGCTCGATGGTGCCTGCTTTGCGGTTGCGGTGAACAGCCATCCCGAAGTAGTACTCGAGAGGTCCCATGTCCTTCATCTTAAATCTGCTGGCCAGATTTTTCTTGAGGTCCGTGAGGGCCTCCTGCAAGGAAGAACACATGATAAGATCATCCACGTACAACGCCACAAGTAGCAAGCCACGTTCGTCCTCCCGCACATAGACGCTAGGGTCATTTTTGCAATGTGCGAAGGAGATCTCAGCCATGAAGCTGTCCATCTCCTTGTACCAGATCCGTGGGGCCTGTTTCAGCCCGTACAACGCCTTCACCAGCTTGCACACCTTACCCTCGGGTGCTTTGACACCTTCCGGTACCTCCATTAGCACCTCCTTGTCGAGCTTCCCATAAAGGAAGGCTGTCTTCACATCCATCTGGTGGATCTCAAGGTCTTTGGCGGCAGCGACAGCAAGCAGGGACCTGATGGAGGCAAACGTGACGACCGGTGCGAAGGTCTCATCGTACTCAGAACCTGCGCGCTGTGAGAACCCTTTCGCCACGACCCTTGCCTTGTACTTGTCGATGCTATCATCTTGCTTCCGCTTCAACCTGAGCACCCACTTTGAGCCCACCACGTGAGCGTTAGCGGGTCTGTCCACCAGCACCCATGTGCCATTTTCTTCGATGGACGCGAGCTCGCTGTCCACCGCCTCCTTCCACTTGGCCGCATCGGGCCTTGCCAGCGCTTCAGCCACAGTGAGCGGCTCTCCCTGAGCCAAACAGGACCAGCTCAGTCCAGTCCAGCTTCCAGTGTCAGCGTCGTACTTTGGAGTTTGTTTTCTTTGTCGTGTGCTGCGACGTTGCATTGCTGGTGGATGTTTGCCATGCTGTTGCTCCTGTGGTGTTGGCTGCCCTGGAGTTGAATTTTCCTCTTTTGAAGAGCCACTGGCCTCCGAGCTGGTCTCAGAGGCCTCGGACGTCTCCGACTCTGTGTCGGAGCTCGCCGCTGCGTCAGCCTGCGCAGCCGCTCCCCCTGGCACACCACTCTTCTTCACGGCCTGCCGCACTGGCACCACTTGCCAGTTTTCAGGAGCTTGATCTCCTGACTCTAGCAGCACCAACCACTCTCCCTGTTTTGGAGCTTCCGTGGGATCAAGCATCTCTTCCTTGCCTGGTTTCCTCTCGTCAAAGGTTACATCCCGGCTGGTGATGAGTCTTCTTCCTGCCAGGTCCCACAAGCGATATGTCTTGTGGGCCGTCTCATAGCCCACCATAACGCACTTTCGTGCTCTTGAATCCAGCTTGCCGGCACCCTCACCCGCCTGGACCTTTGCCCATGCGGTGCAGCCGAATACCTTCAGGTGTGATGCGTCCGGCTTCTTCCCTGACCAAACTTCTTGTGGTGTCATCTGTTGCTTTCCCTTCTTCTTTCCGCGCCTGCCCAGAGCAGCCGCAGGAGTCAGGTTGACGAGATAGCATGCCGTTCTTGCCGCTTC